>JAVLVB010000657.1:1660272-1678227 GCA_032876305.1 Orestias chungarensis
GCCATCTGCCACGACCGACTGGGGGTTTGAAAAGACAGAAAGCTAAATTAGAAGCACAGGATACTGAAATAAAAGAGTTTATAGCAGCAGTTGTAGAACGTCACTGGAAGCATCTCAGCCCATGTTCTCATCCAAGAAGCTGTCTCAGCTAACAGAACGCCAGGCCAGGTGTGGTTACTGTGGAGAGAAGAACACTAACTTTGAACATTTCTGAATAAGCATCTGCAATCTTTCCAGTTTTGGAAGCCATCGTACTATCATACTAAAACTGTACAACAATATACACAAACAGATCAAAACAAAGTAGATGTGCAGTATGTCTGTCTAGACTATTCAAATCATTTTATTTCACAAATAAGTCAAAGTTGGGTAAAGTTGGGCTCGTAGCATCCATTAATTCTTATCGTAGCAATAACTAAACAAACAAAATAATATGTATTTTTAAAATTTGTTTAACCAGCTAATTTAATTTGCAGAGAGTTGTTTTTTTACTTAGCCCAAGGCACAGCGCATGAAGTAAGCTTCTGCTTCACTTACAACACTGACACAGCTCCACCACAGATTTTGTTTTTATTGAGCAGTACATGATACCTAACTATTCACCGCTACTTGGGATCAGTCAGTTTTCTTTAAAAATACATCAGCCTGCTCATGTTTCCTATACAGCTGGCAGAACGACATTACCTGCTAGGTTGCTAACCTAACGGTTAACCATTTTAAATTTTAAACGCCACTCAGTTTGTCCGTCTTAAAACCACATTGAACCTCCAGAAACAAACATTCGAGCAAGTTTTATGTCGACTACTTACATTCACAACTGGGACACACAAAGCAGTGCAGAGCTGAGTGTTACCCTTTGCCAATGTCTCCCGCTCTTTTCCTCGGTCTGCTCCAGTCTTACACATTGAGCAACAGTTGCCCAAATTCATAAAAATGTTTTATCTGTCCGTCATCTGTACTGACATTTTGTAGCGTGTAGGAGGTGATTAGTTCAATATCACCATAGGCCACTGAGCAAGATACCTTCTAGACGGATGACAAGTCTTTTTAAAGGATTCACTCATTGTGGCAATTAAGACAGATAAACTGAAATAACTTAAGCCTTTTTTGAACTGTGGTTATAATTTTCCCCCTGGACATTCTTGTTGCATGACTATAATGCTAACAACTATGCCACAGTGCAGCTTACAAAATGTTTACAAATCTATTGTCCCTAAAATCTCAGTCCTAAACTACAATTCCTATGAAAAGTTACTGAAATTCACCAGTTAAACATAGTCCCCATAGTACTATAATTGTACACCAAAAACATCAATGAATTTTAAAAATAACGCTTTGTGGCATCAATAAGGTCCTGGCTTCACCATCTGTTCTAGATAAATTTCCAAAGGTAATTTAAGCTAGTCTGTTACATGGAATAGCATTTCCAGAATCCTCATTTATTTATCTATTAATTTGTAGTAATCTGGGTTTGGGATCAGTATTATGTTCCAAAAAGTAATTATATCTAAATTTCTACCATTTGACCCCAAAAGTTTAACGTTACATGAAAAAAATAATAATTTATTTAAAGCATTTCCAAAAAAAAACAACAATAGTGCTTTACATTCACCCAGCCTCATTCACCACTGTAACGTCTTCAAGGTTGATTTTCACTCTCCTTGTGAAGCTTCTGGAAAGTTTCAACTGGTACTCCCAATTTAAACTGTTGTTATTTATAGAAATGCAGCATTACCTTTTATTTATGTGCTGGTGTACTGCCCCTTTAAAAAAAAAGAAAAAAAAAGAAACAGATTACTCCCCTTTCATATTATGACTCATTCACTATCTCAGTCACTCATTAACATGCTCTAAATCTATTCTGCGCTCTCACGGACATGATAAGACCTTTGTTTCCTCAGGGCAGTTAAGAGGATCTGCCTTACAAACTAACAGGCCTTTCCTGCACTCCTCCACCCAGATGTTGACCCCCCTTGACTGAATCACTGTGTCCCTTATCCCCGGCCCTTGAGGGAGTTCATGGGGGTGGAGAATATCCTATTCCGACAAAACTCTACGTCCTAGACGTAAACACGGATGACAAATGAGCCACAATATCGGCTATCAGGTGTCGGCATGCAAGATTAATAAGGCATCAAGACAATGGGAGGCGGGTGTTCTACCAACAGAACAAAGGAGACTTCTTTCCCACCACACTACAATGTACGTAAGCAATCATTGAAAACTCAATTTCCTTTCCACTCACCTCTTTTTTTATCCATTCAGCAACACTGTTGCAGAATTTGATCAGTTCTATGGCTTGTTTTGGTGTGCTGCTAAGAAGTTGTTATTGTGAAGGAAAATGCTATTTTAAAAATGTGATTTTGTTTTGAAATTAAATGAAGGAAGCTCCCAGTCATAGAGAGCAAAGTCAGATCAATGGCAACAGGACAGTGTCCATAACCGGTGAATTCACTGTACTGTGAAGCTGGGGTTACAATTAAATGTTACAGTGGTCTTTCATAAACCACATTTTCTGGTACTGTAGAATCAACAAATCACTTACATAGAACCTGGCAGCCAGCATGAAGTAGATCCTAGAAGCAATACATTACAAAAAAAAATTAAAAACATATGAGGAAGAAACTCTTACAAATATATCAACCTGGAAAAGTCATAAAGATTTTTCTAAATCTTCAGGACTTCAGATACTCTCTGTGGGATTCATTATAAACAAACAAATAGTGAAACAGTGGGAACCTTCCAAGGAGTTGCCAACCTATCCAAATCACTCCAAGAGTCAAGGGTCATTCAATTTGTCAAAAAAGAACCCAAATGAACATTGTCCCCCTGGAGCAGGTTTTCATGATTCAACACCAAAACATCAATGGGATTGTCCCAAGACCACATCTATCCAAAAAATAACCCTTCATCCACGTGACTATTTTTTTCTGGATGTAAAAGAGAAAGAGAAACAGTTTCCAAGATATGAATATGTCTACAGTCAAACATTGTGATGACTGGATGATGTTCTGAGGCTTTTTCCTGCTGCTGAACAGTGGTTTGCTGGAAGTAAATGAATCATAAAATCCTAAAGGGACAGAGTAAAACCACCAGTTTTGGAGCTTAAGCTCAAGAATACTAAGCAGGTCATGATCCAAAGCACACAAGCACACCCCAATGAACAATAGTGAAGGTTTGTAGTGGCCCACTCAAATTCTGAATCTAAATCTGATCAAGATCCTGTGGCCTGACCTTAAACGGATCTATATTAATTGAACATCCTCTAACGTGACCGATTATTTAAACAATTATGCAAAGAAGGATAAGTCGTTGTTTTCCAATTTTGATATAAAAGAGTCCAAATTATCAAGGCGATGGTAGTTAACAAAAGGGTTAACTGACTACATTGCTCAGGAAGAGAGTCATGGTATGTGCTCCCGGAATGCCATTTGATATTCTAAATAACTTTTTGACAACTTTTAATCGTGAATCAGGTATCCAAAACCAATACCTCAATCTCCTCATTATCAATAAAAACCCGCTACCATGTTTATTTCTACGCAGCTAAAGAACTAAAAACCTAAAACTTGGGTCCACAGGAGGAAACTTCCATCCAGCCCTTTGTCTGCTCATAAGGCCAGACTGGCTCGTACTCCAATCACATCTTCAGCTCTTAAGGAAATTAAATAAAGCACTCTGTAGCTTTTCACATTTGTGTCTGGCTTAGTGATATCTTGTTGTAGTTTACTTTGGCCAACATTCCCTCTTCATTATTAGTAAAAATGACAGACATGAAGTTGCTGAGTGAACACTAATAAAATTGTACATGAATTTATTTTAGATCTGTGTAGATTAGATTTTTATTAGGCAAACTTGACCCTAAAAAATGTATTCTCAGTACTGTAACTATGCACATGTGTGATTCAACAGTTTACAAATTCAACATCAAGTAAAATGTCAGATGGGACAACTTTGTTGCAATTTATCACTTGCTTCATTAGATGAAACTGGGATGCCAGAACTGCATCTTTAAATGCCTCTTAGCTGACTGTCATGGTCTTGTTGAAAAAGTTTCTCATTGATTTTTAACTGTAGTCAGTAATACTCACTCAGTAATGAAAAAAAACTTGAAAAAGATCAAATGTGTATTAAAAAACCTTTCAAAAACAATGATGTTGGAGGAAAACAATTATCTAGATCACAAATTGGAATTAGATGCAGTATTGTTGATGCTTACAATGTTCTAATTCACCCTAATTGATCGGTTGAGACAGCCCCCTCAGACCTGAAAAAGCACAAACAATTTATAAAGACCTTAGGCTGAGTCCCAGAGCCTCAAGAGCACAGTAATTCAAAAGCAGTGTGTCTTTATGCAGAGGCTTTCTAGACAGCAACAATGCATATCACCCTCAGTGAACCATCCCCTCTATTCCAAATTCCAAATTCCAAATTCCAAATCCATACAATCTGACTGAGTTAACGGCTCATAAGATGAATCCTACAAAAAAGATAATGTTTGCGGTCTATTGTTATCTCATCATCATCATTTTTTGCACAGTAATGAGCCAAAGAGAAACATGTCCTTCTTGTCACCAAAGCATCTAATCAAATTCTTTAACTCCCCCTGCTGGGCAAGTTTTCCCTGTTGGTTGCTGATCCTGGGCACCGATTGACAAAATAGAGATGAATGACAGCCTGTCAGAAGTCATCCATGGGGTAACAATGTGCCACCTGAGAGGCTCTGAGTTCATATTACTAACGACAGCTCCACTGTTAGAGTTTGTTTTCACAGTAGGAATCCAGTTTTTTTCTGCCATTTATTCCTAAACTCTTACCACCCCCATCCTCCTCTCCAAACTCTTGCTGCCCCTAACAAGGCTCTCTGTCTATATTATGTGAATCGATGTGTTTTTAAATGCATGTTTAAGTTTTTGATAAAGAATAACTAGAAGTAACGTTGATTATGCTTTGCACGGATTGGATCACATGGAATGTGTGAGGAATGGAATCTGATTCAAGGTAAAAAAAGAGCAGAATCAAGCTCGTGTGTTGTGCTTGACGTCAAAGAAGAAGGGCATGAGGCTTTATCTGTGCCATTTTTTTGTGAACTCATTCCTGCTTGTCCAGGCCCTTTAACAATTTCATCTTTACTGCCTTTCCCAGTTGTCTGACCTCAAAGCTTTTTACATAATCAGTGTTTCAAAAGAATGCACCTCCTAAAAAACACACTGCGCTGATATGGACTATTTGCTGGAATCTGGCAGGCTGTTAGAGTTTCAGAAGTTGTCCTGAAAGCACTAAGATCAGAAGAAAACAGTGGATGCTCTGTGAAAGACCAGATAAACAGGGGGAATCAGTATCTTGGGGATAGTGGAGTCTTGTTTGGGGCAGAATCAAATAGACACAAACCTTTTGTGTTCTACATGAGGCAAAGACTGAGTCTGTTTTAGTCCTAATTTTATGTGTAAATGTCCATATGCAATGACAATATGGGGATGTTAGATTCATTTGTGCAGAGCCAAACAAAGTATTTATAGCCTTAAAGCATTTTTATATATCCGTTATAATAAAAAATAAAAAAAATTATTCAGGGTCTTATTTGACACAAAACACTGCACTGTAAAGGAGAAAGAACATGATATAAGGTCAGATTTTCATATCTTACAAATCTAAAAAGTGGGTCCAGCTTTGCCCTAACCCCTATCTTAGTGATGGACCTGCATTTCTAGACACGCTAATTTAAGTAATTCCACTGTACATCTGACTATATATTTGTTGTATGTGAACAAGTGACACGGCCTTAAGATTTTAGCATTCCATAGCAACATTTTTCTCCATCAGGGGTTTTCTTCTTACCCACGTTACCCTAAAGGCTAAGGTAGATGCCATAATGTTTAATTGTCCTGCCAAGAGATTCTCTCAACTGAACTTTAGAACACTGTTGGTATGTCCTCTGTTCTTCCTTGGTCTTCATGATGCAGTTTCTGTTTACTAGTGTTCTCTAACAAACCTGAGGCCTTCAAAAACATCTGGATTAACACTTAGGTCAGAATACACACACGTGAACACAATTCAGTAGTCATGTAACATCTAATGTTAAATAGTTGGACTGAATGTCATATACATGTATTCAGATACAACTAAATCTTAGAGAAAATAATCTGGTTCATGGTTATGTTTTATGTGTGTGTTTTATATACTTGCAGAGATCAGATATTGTCCAGTTTTTCTATGAATAAAGCAGCTTGTTGTCTTTAGGCTGCTGTGAATCGAAAGTCTTGCCTGGCCTGGCTTGAAACTGCTCTTGCATGGCTGAAGCTCAGTGTTTCTGCACGCTGAAGACGGCCCTTATTCCCAGCTGTTTATTCAGCTGGCCCACCAGCAGGGACACCAGGGACTCAGACACCACCCCTCCCTAGGTCCAGCCAGACACCTCCACCTCTGCTCCCAGCCAGGTCACCAACCTCCTGACCCCTTTACCCTGTGGTTATTTGCTCCGAGGCCCATCATTTAAGAAGGCTGTTTTGTTTGGCCCTCTTTTCGTCCGAAGTCTCAACTTTAAGTTCTTGTCATCAGCGCCATTGATCTGCTCCAAAATGAGCTGATTAGGGGAGTCTGCAGTTTGTCCTGTTTAGTGGGTTGGCCTAAGCCGGGCAAAGCATGGCAGGATCAGAAGGGGGTCATGAGGATGAAGGACAGGGGTCAAAGAGCACAGAGAGTGAGCACAGTTGGGCATTCATGTTGAAAAGTGCAACATGAATTTGCTCTTTCAGGAAAATTGGATCAAGCCTGTTTGGTTGTGATTTTCCTCCTAACTCGCTTTGTTTTGAAGGGTTTTCAATGCTTTGGTATTTATAATAAATTATCACAATTTTCACTGGAACTCTCCTTCCTTTGCTCTAAAACTAACACTTCCACACTAATGAAAATAATTAAGATCTTATTTTCGTCCGGATTCAATTTCTCTTTCAAATAAATTTCTCAGGTATTTGTATCAGGCCACACTCAGGCGGCATACTCATGCTTGGATTGAATCACATCCATACTTCAATCCAGTCTATATTTGACAAATCATAGCAAAGGGATAAATAACCCAGAGTCTGATCGGCTGTGTCAAATAACAGAGCTCTGAAAAGGCACAGCAAACCAGGATGGGGCTTCAAAATTCTCCAAATTGGTGCTTACCCTAATATAGACATCCTGACCAAATATTAATTGTGCATTCCAAAGCAAGGTTTTAATGTCTGTCTGAGTGTATCCTTGTGTGTGCAGAACCGCATTCATCTTTGTTAGAAAACATGTGTGTTTATCAGCCGAGGGGCCTTCTAATTACAGTCTTAGTGTAACCTAATACTCCCACCACTCCCTCTATAAACCGAGAGTCCTGCACTCTTCTAAGTTGGAGATTAGGAATGAAGCCCTGCTGAATGAGCTGCAGATTACTTTGAGGCATCCTTAACACTTGTCAAGAAAAAGAGTCAATAATATTAGAGGACGAGAGATGGTCTAAGTCTCACTGATTAGGAGATGGAGCACTTAATGATAGAGAAATTTGATACACCCACACAATTAGTGGGGACTTTAAATAATGAGCGGTGTTATATATCAGTGCTATATGAACATATTGAGCACATGCTTCGAAAGGGACTTTCTTCGCCTATCTGATCTAAAAAGTCTTAGAAGCATCAATGGAGGCTTTGTTTTTTGCTTGTTTAATGCATTCTGATAATTTGTACAATTTAAACTGGTTTCTGGGATTTAAAAAAATGGAGCTAAACACAGGGCTATCCATATAAAAAAATGGTTGGAGGTTGAATAAAGTACAGAGATTGGTGCTGAGGTTAAGCTCTTAAGAAAATGACTACAAACAACACACCCAGAGTTCTAATACAATGGTTTAAATCGAAGCATACTGTTACCATACGAGTCAAAAAACTAGAGCTAAATCTATTTAAGAATCAGTTACACAACCTGAAAACAACTTTTCACAAAGGTATTTCATTTGAGCAGTCTGAACTTGCTTTTTATTAAGGTAAGCACATTCAAATTGTAAGAACCGCAATTTTTGGATTTTATTGGTAGGAACTTTTAAAACAGTTTATTTTTCTTGTTTCAGAATTAACATTTACTTTGTGTTTGCATAATCTGTAATAAATACTTACTTAAATAAGTACTTCTGCAAAGCATTGTATGTCACATCATTAAACAGTCAATTAAGCCTACCCAACTTGACAGTTTTTTTTTTTTCCCTCCCCGAGACCACATGCTGACCCAATGCTATGCTGTGTCACAGGTCAAAGTTTACGAGGTTAGGGTCGGTCGTGGTGTCCTCACATCCGTCTTCATTGATTAGCGGTCTGGAAGCACTTAGAGGCCAGACCTCGTCCTAATATAAACTATCTGCTCGCTCTGATAAACAGCTAGATCAGAAGAGAAGTTTAAGCTGTGTCAATGCGGTGACCAGCCTGATTTGATCCACCAGGGAAACGCTCTCTGCAGTAAACAACACCCTCTTTCTCCAAGATGTTATCTTTACAGCTACAACAAGATTCAATTAATGCGATAAGTCATGCTGCTTTTTCCATGAAGTTTGCAGAAGATTGCGGTTCTCGGAACACATTTAAGTGATCTTTCATTTATATGTCGGAGACTGAAGATTATGCTTTAATCAGATTCGATAAAGCATGAATAAAAACCTTACAATGGTCGATCTGTAGTATACTGAAATGCGGTGATCACATTAGTTACTGTATACAGAGAAAATCTGTTGGAATCTGCAAAGCAGATGACATTTTCTTCATTGTTGACATTATTATTGGTGCTCCTTGGGTGGAAAAATTTTGGACTTTCCACATCTTGCTTAAATATGCCATAAAAATGTGCGTCACAGATGATTTTTAAAGCACGACAAAAGGCTGAATGCCATAAAGGGAAACATAAAGGGATTTACACGTTAAAACTAAACTACTCTCACAGGCTAAAAACTACAGTAAAATAAATTCTAAGATGTCAGCTATTAAATCAGATCTCAAAAAACAGAGCTAAGAGCTGACAAAATACATAATTATACGAACTGTGACCTTTAAGGGAAAGCTGCAGTAAACACAAATGATTTTTGCACTGATTTAAGGGGTCAGCCATTTCTGCACATCTCAGCTTTCAGGGAGTTGGTCCCAGAGCTGAGGAGCATATATATTAAATGCTGCCTCACCTCGTTTAGGTTTGGTTTTGGAAACACCAAGTAAACTTGCCTGGGGGTTTGATAACTCTATATTGTAGTTCATACCAGAGAAGTAGCTTTGATATATAACTGACACAAGAATATTCAATACTGACTCAGGTGGTAAGATCTGGACTTTTGAAACGAGTTGCCACTTTAGAGATTAAAGAAACTGTAGAGCAGAGTCCCACTGATGGCGCTACTTACAGTTAGTGGCAGCTGTCAAAATATTTTTTTAAACCAACACATTAAATACCATATTCTAATATCTTGTCTTGCATCTATTGTTATGAGCCACAAGCAATGAATTTGCTCTTTTCTAAAAAATCTTAGCCCATTGACTATGCAGTGATACATACATGAAAAGTTGAGTTACATCAACATAGGTAAGAGATGTAGCATCACTTAAAAAAAACGTAATTATGGTCCACTGAATAAACCTGGCCCAAAAGTGGAACTTTGAGCAACCCCACAAATGATTTAGTTTTACTTAGATTGAAAATTGCCAAATGCCACAAGTCAGGATCAGCAAGGAATGATTTAAACCAATGCAACTCATCACCAGACCCTCCATTCTTTCAGTATATTATGAACAGAACTAGGACATAACTAAAATGATAACATGTATTAAAGGAGGACACAGGTACAGAGACCTAGAGAACAATGATATGTACGTAATTTATAAATAAACAGAGGAACCTACCACGAAGACAAAGGAACAGAGTCAACTAAGGCAATTGATGCAGAACAATGGAGATAGAACCAGATTTAGGTCAGCTAGAGTTGAGATACAACTAACACATGCAGGACGGTGGGACCTGATGATCGGGGTTAGAGACCATGCAACTGAATAACACTAAAGTCTGAGGATTTAAGTATACTAAGAGAGAGTGGAGCATGGTAAAGCAAGCAGAGAGACTAAATAGTTGTGAGTGGATGCAGGAAGGGAAGGGAGCAGGCAGAGGCGAATGGAAAAATGAGAAACAGAAGTGGAGCAGAATAGAAGGCTGTGTAAAAGATAAACAGAGAGAGAAAGAAAGGGAGAAAAAAAACCTAACATAACAAATCCAAAAACACATAAGCATTAAAAGGCAAGGCAATTTTTTAACTTTCATCACATTAAAGACAAAAAATGAATAAAAAAGTATAAAGGCAGAAATTAGGAAGTCTTACATGTATATATAGTCAAAGACAAATGTAGACATTCTTCCCAGTTTTCATCCAATTAGGATAAAAAAAAGATCTTTTGACATTGAATCAAACAAAAATTTTCAAATTTTCCTTTAGTTAGGACTAACACAATAATTTTTATTTGCAAAATGCCACTGTACTGTACCAACAACTATTTGGTTGACTGTTGTCTCTAAGCCACTTTGTAGTTAATGAGGCTGTACAGTTCATTGTCCATTTGGAAGGCCCATTTGCCCAAGCTTGAACTTCTTGACCAATCTCTTAAGAGGCGTCTTTATTTGTTTAACACTATTTCCTCATAATCATGTCTTTTTTGTGAATTACACCAGTACCTCCTCTTTTCATCCTCAACAATATGATGCTGAACCCTTCTAATTATACAATTGGAATGTTGATCACAGGGTTGCCAGCTTCCCATTTTCCCCAAATAAAAAAAAGGAGTCATTACCGCCTAACACTTTAATTTTAGTTTCATCCGATTTTAATCTGTCAAAAATGTACATATTTGACCTATATGGATCTGTAAATCTTTTTTTCGTTGTTTTGGAATAATAGCTTCGTCCGTGCTGGGTGGCATTGCTGCAAATGTTGGTAAAACAATGCTCTGAAATGGAGATATAAAACAAATTAAACTCTGCACAATTTGTGCTTTTTATAATTTAAAATTATACATTATAACAAGTAGGTACGTACGCCAGCCTTGTTAAGCTTGCACAAAAACCATTACATTGTGTTTTCATTGCTCGATAAATGATGTCGTATCATGTCTTATCTGTTGTAAAAGTAGATCACAGTTTGGTTGTGCTTTATCAATTCAGAAAAAAATTATCTTTTATGGAGTTGCTTCAAATAAGCAGCATTTTTCTAATGCTGCTTGCACGAAAGACACAATTAGCATTTGATCTATTTAATCAGACACAGTTGTAAACCGGAGCAGACACAATACTTGTGACTGTCTTTCTTCCCCCTGGGGAGTTATCAGAACAATTCCTACATTGTAGTTATATTAGCAACATATCTATGGAGGCTTGGGGACTAAGAAGCAAGATCCTGATCAGGAAAAAACAGAAATTACATCAAATCGGTATGAAACAGAAACAAATTGTTCATTAACATAAAGAAGCATTTACATGGATGCAACAGTTCTAGGGAAGAAGCGAGAGGGAGAAAGCCCGGAGCAGTAGCTTGGCTGAACTCACCGTGAACCTCAGCAGATTTATTCTCTCCAGAGCTTTTTGCTTCCTCAAAGGGGGTGAGATTTACATGCTTCTCCCAGTGAAACTCAGACTGGGGAGATGATGACAGGATGAGTGAGCAGAAGAGGATAGGATGGAGGCTTTAACCTGTGAAAAGCCTCCATCTTATCCTTTTCTGCTCACTGAAGAGTGGGAGGCCAGTTATTTGCTGTTTTAACAAGCTGTCTTAAAGTTTCACATGTCCCACTAGAGCATTCCAACTTAGCAGCTTGCCATCGTAATTAGAAACAGTTCCATCCATTAAGTGGGGTGTTTCATTTAAAAGTCTGTCATTCTTATTGACAGTGCAGGTGTGAGTTGATGGATCCCTGCTCTCATAGCTCACTCCATGGCACTCTTTTAACATGAACATTATGTTATTTCTGCACAATAACTGGTTCATCTATTCAGTGGAGTGACATAGGTCAAAGAAACAGTAAAGTGCACCAGAAAATATATTGGGAAGCCTTGCAGCACAGAGTTATGTTAAGCTCCAAGAAGGACATTTTGATTAAAAGTTCTTTCAGTTGTGAATGTTTTCCAGTCTGTCTTTGTTTGGTCTTGCAATTTGCTAAGTTTAACCGATTCTTCTGCAGCCTCAGATGCAAAGTCCAGTTACTTTTCCAATTAAAAAAAATAGCTGATTTTGATTTTATTAACAGCACTTCCATTACATTCAAAGCAACCCCTTAGGTACTTCTAGTTCTATACTGTTTAAAAGTAACTTTCTTAGTTACTGATGCTTCATGCTCATTCAAGGAAGATGGATTGCTGCTAAATCAACCACATATTGTAAATATACAAATGCTAAGATTTTACTTGAGGCTAAATTGAATTGTGTTTTTAATATTCATTATACCACAGATTATGGTTTTAAATCCCAATTGATCAAGTTGATCCATG
This sequence comes from Orestias chungarensis, assembly GCA_032876305.1. NCBI lineage: Eukaryota > Metazoa > Chordata > Actinopteri > Cyprinodontiformes > Cyprinodontidae > Orestias > Orestias chungarensis. Next base: position 1,672,804 of record JAVLVB010000657.1, read on the forward strand.
AAACAAAAGTGATTATGACCCATGATAAAACTAATATCAACCTTTCACTGCAGAAAGTCTCATATAAAGAGTTCAAAACTCCAATTACACAGCTAAATAGAGAATGTCCAAGAATAATTTCCTATTTCCTGATTTCAAGTCTAACCATTTGCAGAAAATGTGAATATTTGCTGATTTTTTTTTTATAGCATAGCTTGATGGTTCAAAGGTGGATATTGGTATCTGCTGTAGTGCTTTCCACTGTTTATATTAATGTATAGTTGGCTCTTTGGACATATAAACTAGGTAGTTCTCAGCGTTTTTCGAGTGTCAGCTGTGTTTCCTAAACCTCATAAGATGCCAGGAGTCCAATGTATTTTAAAATGTTTCTTTTCTCTGTAACATTAAGTAGCATATTACTTTATGCTAGATAATCAAAATAACGACAGGAGAGATTATAGATAAAACCGGGGGAGTTGGAGAACTGTCTTGCTGACCGGTTAGCAAACATTTAAATTGTGTGATACATAGAGACCATAGAGCATTTATGAAACTGCCATAAAAACATGATTTAGAGGAAGTGAAATAAACCTTCAAAACCAGATAATTTCTTGGAAAATATATCAGTGGTTATGTTTTTTTTTATCCTGTACAGATCAGAAGAACAAGCAGGCAGCCAGTGTAAATAGAGGAACTAAAATCAGCAATACATAAAAACCTTTTAAATGTCACACTATTAAAAAGATTTAAATACAAATAGATATAGTTCATAATTATATCTTAAACTTTTATGTTGTATATTCGGTTTTAACTTCGGTTTTGGGCATTTATAGAATACAATTTTTAAACACCAGAGAACTCTACATTTATTAAACATTCCCCCTGTACTAAAGACAACAAGCGTGAAGTATACTGTATGTTTGCATATGAGATTAAACAGTTGAAAAGCACATTTTTAAAAGTTTTTTTTCAAGACAGAATGCAAGGTAGAACTAAATCCCAAAACCAACTGCAAACGGACTGCAATCAGAACTGCAAGTAAAACATGTAAGACATTTTTTTTCTTATTAAGGCACCACATTTCTGATCTGCTTGTGCTATAATTACACGAGTCGAGAGATGCCAATTTGACACGTAACTTTAAGGTATGCCAGTTCGGAACACACAGCTGGTCAGCTACACCTCCCTAATCTTTACCATATGCTGTGCACTGAGGGTGTTTCCATCTCACTGTGAACACGTGTTGTTAGATAAACACAGAAAAGCTTAAAAGGAATTTATTAGCATTTTTTGTAATTTCTCCTTGACAATTGTGTTTACACTCATAGCAATAATACTTATTTCCATGACTTAAATTAAGCAATATGTCAACAAAAAAGAAAACAATGGGAAGGTAAAAGTGCGCACAATGGATTAAGGAATACAGTGAAACATTTCATAAAAGGAACATTTATAGTCGGACATCAAATCAAATATCCATGCTAAAAGAGTCACAGATTACAATTTGGGACAATATGTGGAATTTGTTATAAAACTATATCACTATTTAGCAGGAAATATAATTTATGAAACCCTTAACTTTGTTAAAACATGCTATTTGCCTCTAAATAAATACTTCCAGCTAATGCTAGAAATGCTATATATCGGTTAAAATACTAGTATACAATCAGATCCTGCTGTAATCAAACACTACAGTACTTTGGCTAAGAAACATACAGAATAAAAATGTGTTAAGTTCAGTTAAACTTTATTTCTCTTGGACTTGCTGTATATGATAATTGGATCAAGCTAAGTAAAGCACCTTGAGAGTGATCATTCTAAGAGAGCAAAGTTATTGGTTTTACATTCTTCAGACACCAGAAGGTGTTTTGTAAAGACACAAGACAAAAAAAATAAAAAATCACTGTAAAAACCGAAATATTCTTGCCTGCTAAGCTTTATTTTCACAAAACACCTCTGAGTTCTGCTTTTAATGTCATGCTCAGATGGTCTGGTCAATGAGACATGAACTGTTTCAAGTCATTGTACTTTATATCAGGCCTCCCTTAACATACAAGATTCAAATTTTTGCAAATCACTCATCAAAAATCTGTTTTCAACAACACTGTTTTTAGGGATTTTCCAAAAGACTTCCAGTTTTTCCTGCATAAAAAAATCTTTTTAGGTTTTTTTTTTTTCTCACCATTAAGCAGCGACATAGACATAAACCAGTATACAATACTGTAGGTCCATCTTGAAAAGACATACATTTTAACATACATTGAGTCATCAATGCATATATGGCAATACCCTTATGTTTTCATGTAACAAAAAAATGCTCGTATTGTTGCAGGAATTTGTGTTTTAAAATTACGTATTCAATCATATTGTGAGGGACCGAGCCGGTAAAACATGAGGACACAGCAATAATTTTTAAGAAAAATGTATTTATTTCCCAAAATAATCAAACCTCCAACAATTATTGTAAGGCTCTTAAAATAAGTCAAATGAAGGAACCAAAATAAAATAGCAATCAATATTTAACATAACAAAATCTCAAACTAATTACACAAACAAACAAACTGACCTGACACAACAAACAAAAGGGACTTAAATCTTGGCTGATCACACCAAATGGAATCAATGAGGAAGTGGGAAGGGGAACATATACACAAACTTAACTAAAGTAACTAAACACAGTTAGCTTAAGAATAAACTTAAATAACTAATAATTAATCAAAATTAAACAGAAGCAAAATCACAACAGCATACAGAAGTTATACAAAACATTTAAATAAAGAATTCATGATCTTGCCCTATGGCAGAACTCCAAATGGTATCACCCAATCAATTACTGTGGGATTGGAATATGCCAGCTGGAGTCTTTTGCTTCAGCTCAGCTCAAGCACACCCCCACAGCACCAACAAAGAAAGCACAAGAAAATCCTAAATATATGACTAAATTAAATATACAAAAGTTAACTAAATGTGCGCACTACAATTAGAACTAATGTATTTTAACATTGTCAAATATATTGAAAACCCATAACTTATGCTGCAGTGTGTGTGTAAAAAAAACTCAAAATGAAAAAGTGTTGGTGTGTGGAGTTAGCGCCTGTGTGGCTGCAGGTGTGGCCATCACACATATTTTACGTAATTATTTTACATTTAGATGATTAACATGACTTGCTTTTAAATGCGAAAAATAATCATTTTTGTTTAAATGTAAGTACATATTGCGATGGACTAGTGACCTGTCCAGGGTGTACCCCTGCCTCTCGTTCATTGTAAGCTGGAGACAGGCACCAACAGACCACACAAGGATAAGCGGGTTAAATAATGGATGGATGTACGTACATATTTTTGGATATTCAGTCCGTGGTCTTTCTGCCTAAATAAAAGTCTGAGTCACTTTCTAAGATTTGGTGAAAAGATTTTTGTAGGGTTGTTTTTTTTTTCAATAAAATTGTTTAAAATAGAGCAATAGTTTCTCATCCATGGCTTTAACACACACAAAACATCTGTTGATTTAACATCTCAAATGCTGCCCGAAATCCAATTTTAAAAACATTTCCACTTTTTCTTTAGCTGTACATCATGTGCTGTAGTAGTGGAGAATAAATACCATATACGTACAAGCTCACACTAGAGTCCACTAAGGAAGTGGGGAGTAATTTAGCTGTGCTGTACCTCTCACTCAACTTTCTATGAACTGCCTGGGTAACCAGGGGTCAGTGACTCTAGGTTTCATATCATTTTCCCTCCAACTTCTCTGCTTATTTGGCCAGGGTGAGTTGAGTAGGACTTGGGGAGGCAGAAAAACTGTGGACTCCTGATTCGAGAGTTATGACAAGTAACACGGTAGTACCCTAACTTTGACAGAGAACGGATTTAGGAACCAGGAAATAAACTTTATGCTGAATTGCTCTTTAATGCACTTGTTTATTTCTTCCGAATTTATATTGTCACATTGTTGGTTGTTTTCTGCTTGTGTAAAATAATCTGCTGTTTTTGAGGAAGAGATAAAAGCCCCTTTAATTTACACATGCGCAATATAAGGTTTTACTTCTCTAAACTGAAAGTCAAAAATCGCTTAGCGGATAAAATAAAATTTTGACGTGCTGAAGAAGCTGAGTAAAACTTCTGGAAAGTCCTGATTATCAGTAAATGATATGAATTCTTGACCTGGGACGATGGAAATCATTGCAAACCTTGTCCAAAGCGGTGTGTAATGAACATGTTAAGGTTATATACTGGCAACAAGAATTCAAAACAAGCTATGAAGGTCATGTTTAAGCTTTGAAAGGTAGACGTGGAAAACACAACTTAAAAAGCGGGAGAGATAACTAAAAGGCCTTTAAGAAGTATTTTTAAATAGCTTACGTTTTTCGAAAGACCCACAAGCTCACTTATCACAATCAGAAAAAAATAGTTGTCAATTAGAAAAAAATGTCTTCTTTGGTTAAAGATTCCTCAAACAGAGAAGTGCTAATATTTTCGTGTCCTGTTTTTGAGTGATGCCAGGATTAAACAGAGGAAGGATGGCCTGATCGGGGGCTTGTTTTCAACATGAACAAGCAGACGTCGGCTCCATTCTTGGGTGGTGAAAAAAGCTGAGTCAAAAAGCAAAGCTGTCTGTGTGCTCTTTCATACACAGTCTGGCTATAATCTATAGTCATGAGGTTCAGACCATGATCAAAATAAGTAAATTACATAAACAGTCAACTGCATGGGCTTTCTAGGTGTTCACTTAGGTTTTCAGCGAATGTTTACTGGATTCAAGGCCTGGACAACGCCAGGACAAATCAAGGAATCAAGGAATTTTATTTGTCATCACATCACATGTGGTACATGAGGTGGGATGAAATTCTAATCCTCCGGTCCAGTTTAAACCCTGATAGCAATTTTAAATAATATAATAAAATAGAAAGAACTATACGAGAAATAGGATTTGACTACACAGAATCTACAATATGGACAGCGAATCTACAATATGGACACAGAATCTACAATATGGGACTTCGCACATAGCAGCAATGACAATTCGGAGTGCAAGTGACATATTAAGTGACATTTTAAAGTGTGATATTAAAGTGAACAGTGCCGGTTAAATGAGAAAGTGTTTTTCATTTGTAATTGAGTGTGTTTGAGAGTCTCACAGCTTCAGGAATGAAGCTGTTTCTCAGTCTGGTGGTCTTACACTTGATGCTCCGCAGCCTCCTGCCTGAGGGGAGCGGGACAAAAAGTGAGTGTGCTGGGTGGGTGGGGTCCTTCATGATGCCGGAGGGCCTCTTCCTGCATCTGGAGGTGTAAATGTCTGTGGTGCTGGGGAGGCTGACTCCAACAGTCCTCTGTGCAGCCTTCACCACCCTCTGCAGAGCTTTCTTGTCTTCAGCAAAGCAGCTTCCATGCCACTCGTTGATGCTGGAGCACAAGACGCTCTCCACCACACATCTGTAGAAGGAA
>JAVLVB010000657.1:1678327-1729514 GCA_032876305.1 Orestias chungarensis
TAGAGCCGCTGGTGCGCCTTCCTGACCAGAATGGAAGTGTTGTTGCTCCAGGTGAGGTTGTTACTCAGGTGTACACCCAAGTACCTGTAGCTGTTGACCACTTCCACCGCAGATCCTCCCATGTGCACGGGGAGGTGGGCATGCTTGCCCCTTCTGAAGTCCACAATCATCTCCTTGGTTTTCTTTACATTAATGCAGACTCAAAGAGAGATTCTTTTCCAAAGCAGTCACCACCCAGAACTCAACTGGACTCTAACTGTGCAATACCCTCACCTCTGTGCAATACAAAGCCAATATACCAATATCTGTGCAATATTTTATATTCATATTATATTTATTTACAAGTACCGCCACTGTCTAATTATCAAGATAGTGTTATTTTCTGTATATACTCCATATTCTTACACACTGTTTATGTGTTTATTTTCTGCAGATCTTTCACATTGTTTATTTCTATATATGTTTTTAGAGAAATTTTTCGCACGGCACTGACACGAGTGGTCCTTATATCTCATTGTACAATGTGTATAATGACAATAAAAGGCTTTCTATTCTATTCTCTTCTATTCAAGTGTTAGCAGATAGACTTTATCTCTGGCTTCAGTTGCCATTGAATACATTTTGTTACCATGCTCTTTTCAAGAATACTTGTTATGTATGCATATGTTTCTTGCTGCATCATTTAAGTTGCCAAACAAACAAACTGGGCAATACTCTGCACTAGAACCTCTGAACACCTGGGTGTGGATGTAATTGATCTGGATAATGTGATTTCCAAAGTATTGTGTTTCTAGCCATTAAAGAGAGATAGAATATATAACAAATAAAAAAAGGAGGTAGAGCAAACAGAAAGGCCAAAATCCTAGCACATTGATATTAAATGAACTCTGATACAATTGTTGTTGCTTGCATCAGTAGGTGCAGACGCAGGTATCTCCCTCTCTCATTTTAATAACCTTACACCTTATCTTATTTTTATTTTGTAACAATGCGTCAATCTCACTGTACACGCCATTTGAAACTAAACTAAACTAATATTTAATGTGGTATACACACCCACAAAATATATAAATGTAGATTGTTCAGGGGCGTTATATTGAAAGGGGTAATGCTCCACTTGTGAAAGTAAATTTAGTAAGCTTTCCCTTGGCTTTCAGACAATTCTCTGCTCCTCCTGCTTTTGTGGGTGTGTCTCACTAGTAGGAACCTCCGCGGTGTACATGTAGACGGGCTATAAATCTTTTCTGGCCTGGGATTCCCCAGAATGATCTACCAGACAGTGGCGTTTTTGGACTTGCCTATGAGAAATCACACAATAACAGAAATCAGACTCAATCTATATTGTACCCTGTAGACCTGTAAGTTGACTTAGAATCTTTGTTATGGACTTTAATCACATTAACAATATTAATCCCATGTAATGTGGGGGGAAAGGAGGGCAGTATGTTGGCTTTAGACTGCAGCTACTGCATATTTTACTGTGAAAAAATTCATGTTATTATTAGTCAGGGATCTTAATGGATTATGGGAAGTTAATGGCTCAAAACAACCGGTTCATGTTGGCTGTAGCTCAAAATGATCATAAACCTGTCCAATTAAATGCTGTACTGAATGACTTTGCACTATTTCAGAAATGACTTACCTCTTACTCTCTTAATATTCCCAAATGTTTAAATAAATGTTACTCATACTCACCATCCAAAATGTGATTAATTAAAAAAAGAAATAAATTAACATAAATCCAATTATCTGATTTTTAGTGGGGCAAATTGAATGTTAACTGATTCTAAGATAACTATTAATAAGTTAAAAATGAAATAAAATAATAACAATTATCCCAAAAAAATAGATGTAGTGTAAAAAGATAATAATACGATTAAAAAATGTCCATGCGAGAATTTATGCCCCTGGAGAAACAGTACAGGTTTAAATTGGAGGTCCACTAGATTTCATGGGTTTGATTAGGGAATGTTTATTTCGATCAATAAAACTTGAAGTCTAATTTTGGATTAGGGGAAAATATTGTATAACTGACTTTAAATTTCCACTGAAAGACTTGAGACTTCTGTTTGACATGTAAATAATGGCACTCATATTTTTTATTCAAGTAGCCAACATTTCCAAATCCAGCCTGTCCATCGACAGTTTATGAAAGCCTGTAAGGATAAAACTAGACCTATTAAGTCCTTTTGCCAGCCTTCCTGTTATCTTCGGATATTGTTATGAAAATACTTCCCTCTGTCTTTATTTCACTATTTGACACTGACAAAGATAACCTTGCGTCTTTTAGACTCAATACTTAACAAAGAATGTGTTTGTGCTTCTGATTGGTCAGTTACACGTCGTAAGTAGGTCAAGCTGAAAAAACTAGCCAGTACTAGTTTTGTCCTTCTACACAAAACTCCTTATTGTTTAGTCTTTTAGACTGTCAAAGTCACCCCTACAAACACACTGTGTAATCACACATCTTCTCCTTACAAGTTAATACTGTGATCACACTTACCTGAAATGAACACACCCCACCACACTCAAGGGTAGAGACAGAAGAGCGGATCAAAAACAAGCTGGTTAAAAACAGAACACGAGAAGGCATCGGGCTCCATGTAAACATGGGGATCTGCTTACCAAACACAAAGACGCTCAAAGCTGCTCACATCCAGAGGACCAGGGAGGGTAGGAAAGGGCTTCAGAAAAAGGCAGGGGATCAAAACGCGTTACATGGGCGGAAAGGTGAACCATAATCATTCATTAGTGTAATTACAACCTTAGTGCACTTACTCTTTCATTCAACCAAGGGAGAAAAAAAAAGATGGAGAGGAAAGATTAATCCTGTTCACAGAGGTGTTAACCACATGCCAGGAAATAGCTCCTGTTTTCTTCCTTCAATGAAAGCAGTTGAGAAAAACAGTTTCAAAGCTGAGCACACATGATGCAGTCAATGGGTCAACATATTCAAACAGGGAGGGGGTTGCTTTTGTAAGCAAATTACTTTCTTTTTAAGATGATGGTACGTTTTTTTCCATTACTGTAATACTCCATGTGATTTTGATCACACTTGCTCACTCCATTCCTATACTTACACTGATAGGGCTGAAACCGAAGTAGGCATCCACCAGCGGAAACAACGACAATCTAAAAATAATCTCATTTTTAGATTGAAGGACAGATTTCCAAAACCTTCAAAGAAGAATTACAGTTAACTTCGACAGGTGTTTAGGTAGAAGCAAGTGATTATTGCCAGTCTAAAAAAGTTGGAGGTGATGCACCACTAATTATCTTCCCCTGCAAAACATGAGCTCAGATAAGAGCATGTAAAATATTTGGGGTGAGTATAATTGCCTTATAAGTACTATGGTAATGTATTAATAAGTGTTCACGTAAAAGTCTACATTAGTTAGCTTTTTGTGATTTCTTTACTTTCAATTGCTTTAAGCACACTTGACTCAATACAAGTATTACACGTTATCATTGATGGTGAACCACCTCCTACCTCCTTTTTCTTCCTTTCTTATCCCATTCCTTTCAGACAATCTGAGTTACAGTTGAGTATGAAAAAATTAATGAAGGGAACGATCTTACTTTGGAGGATAGTTGGAATCGCCAGGGAGGAGTCAGCGGGGAGTCTTTTCCAGTAGGGATGATGAGGTTAGATCCAGAGGAGGTCAGAACAGCAGATGATGGATGCTGGAGCGGACCGATCGGGCATAGCCAAGAGGAATATGAACCAGATGATGAGGGAAGCCAGAGAGGAACTAGTTGATGGTTAGAGTTGGATGGCAAGAGGTATCCTGGGGCGGAGACACAATGGTTACTACAGGCGTGGAAAAAAGCAAAGTAGCAAACAAATGGTGGAGTCAAAAACATGTAGGATGGATCCGGAGTGAAGGGGGCAGACAGAGACGAACGGAGGAGGGATTGATCACGGAGAGGATGGTGTAGGGACCGATGAAACGAGGTGAGTGTTTGCGGGACACAGACGGATATCTCGGGACGAGAGCCAGACCTGCTGACCAGGAGAGTAGGTGGGGTCTGGTGTACGTCTCCGGTCAGCAAACTTCTTGTTGGCAGCAGAGGAAAGGTTGCAGGGCTGATATGGTCTCCTTCCAAACGGTTTGGATACGGCAGATATGATTGTGAATGGAGGTCACCGAGATATCCCTCTGGTCAGAGGGGAACAGTGGTGGCTGGTACCCCAAGGATATCTGAAAGGGCGACAAACCAGTAGCTGCGGAGACCTGGGAATTGTGGGCGTATTCTACCCAGGGAAGGTGCTGGTTCCAGTCTGCTTGATGGGTGGAACTGAGACACCGGAGAGCCGCCTCGACCTCCTGATTAAGCCGCTCTGTCAGACCGTTAGACTGCGGGTGGTCACCCAAAGTCAGACTAGTCTTGGTCCCCAGTGCAGCACAAAAATGCCTCCAAACCTGCGAGGCAAACTGGGGGCCACGGTCAGACAGAATGTCCACTGGTATACCATGTAACCGGAAGACATGCTTAACCAGGAGACGGGCAGTCTGAAAAGCTGAGGGCAATCTTCCATGGGAAATGAGGTGACATTGAAAAACGATCAATTATGGAAAGGATGGTGGTCATACCCTGAGAGGATGGGAGGCCGGTGATGAAATCAACTGCTATGTGGGACCAGGGACGTTTGGGAATTTCCAGAGGCTGCAAAAGGCCAGAGGGGGGTTTGTTACCGGTTTTATTTCTGGAACAGATGGGGCAGGCGTGGATGTAATCGAGTACGTCCCTGTGAAGGTTAGACCACCAGAACCTACGGGAGATTAGTGCAATAGTCCGGCTGGAACCAGGGTGACAAAACAGGCGAGATGTATGGAACCAGTGTATGACCTTAGAACGGACGGGACTCGGAACGTATATGGTCTTCTGCGGAGTGGAAGACTCTTCACGGAGGAGAGCTTCCTTAACGATGCCCTCGATCTCCCAGGATACCGAGCCAACCACGCAGTTGGGGGAGATAATGGGAGCTGGAACTGGAAGACTGTCATCAGGGGAGAACTGCCTGGAGAGGGAATCAGGTTTAACATTCTTGGATCCAGGTCTGAAAGATATTAGTGATTTGTGGGGAAAGGGAATCCGGACTGATCGGCAACAAGCAACTGCAGTGAGTGGCGAGACACGGGAAACAGCGGGGCAACAGGAAACGGCAGGAAACAGAGGATGTCGACGACGTGGGAGACCGGGAGCTTCTGAGAGTGAGGACAGGAGAGGTGAGTTACAGTTGAGTGTGAGAGAATGAATGAAGGGAACGATCTTGCTTTGGAGGATAGTTGGAATCGCCAGGGAGGAGTCAGCGGAGAGTCTTTTCCAGTGGGGATGATGAGGTTAGATCCAGAGGAGGTCAGAGCAGCAGATGATGGATGCTGGAGCGGACAGATCGAGCTTAGCCAAGAGGAGTATGAACCAGATGATGAGGGAAGCCAGAGAGGAACTAGTTGATGGTTAGAGTTGGATGGCAAGAGGTGACCTGGGGCGTTCAAGAATACTAGAGACTACTGGAGCAAAAACACTACAGACAATGAGTAGCATTCAAAACTACAGTACGAGGGGCACTGAGGATAGTTTACCGGTAGTAGATAATACTCAGGCGTTGAGTAGCTGGTTCACCACTCCTCTTATACTGGCCCAGCTCGTCAGTGGTAACCAGGCGCACCTGTGGAGGAAGCTCCAGCATCAGAGGACTGGTGACGCCCTCTGGATATCTGGGGAAGTGACTAGAAAAGACTCATACTGACAATATTACGTGGAACAGTTTATTCAATTGTAGAAATGTTCACTATGTTCAATTAAAGACCAAATCCACACCATGAAAGGCAGAGTTGCAGAGTTTGCAAAAAGACAACAGGCAAATTTAGTTGAAAAGAAAAAAAGAAAAAAAGAAAAAAACGTGTTCCATTGTCATCAAGCAAACATGACTTGGCTCATGATTCCTGGTTCAGGGGCACTCTTACAGTATGTGTCAAAGTAGGACTATAACTTTAAGGCACGCACTTCCATAAACTGGTGTCATGAACGGTGTTTGTGTGGTTTCTGTGTGGCACAAAATGACTGGTGACTAATATTTTCTCCCTCTGCATTAGAATGACTCATGACTGACGGTATTAGAGTGTCTTTGTTTCACCTGACACAACAAAGCTGGAGGCATGGGATTTTTTAGCAATCAAACTTGACGTGACCTAGGGCAAAATAGTGAAGCTTCCACTTGGACTTGAAAAACTTGTGAACATCTTTACGTTTGTCTCAGAGTGCTATATGTCCGAAATGAGTAAGTAATTATTTTGCTGTTTACCACCAAAGACATCCAGTTGTGATCTTTACTTATAAATATTTTTTTCCTTCTGTTTATCATCACTAAAATTTGCATGTCACTTCATCTGCTTCTGATTCCTGGCTGATTCTGAAACAATCTGACTCACTTTGAGACAGCTTCGAGTTTCTCACCTTTGGCCAACTTGTTTACTCTGCTCTCATCTCTTTGTCCCACACCGCTTCCCAAAAGCTGCTCTAAGAGTCCGTCTGGGGAATGGAACGTACTGCAGGGAGGAAGAGCAACAATGACCCAATGAAGTCTGACAACACCAATAACAATACCGGGAAAGTTCACCTGCTGAGCCACATTCTGCTGTGGTTTCAGCTGGAGCTGTTTCAAGTCATTCAGACGTTCTACAGGTGTAAATTAAGCAGGAAATAACCTCCAGTTTTTTTTTTTTTTTTGCCAATTGCATAGATATGTTGTATTGTAAATGAGCAGGATTGTTACAAAGGAAGCTACAACAGAACATACACTGCACATGTAGTGTAAATGCTGGTACAGTTCCTTTGAGATAATATTTTTGCGAAAGTTGTTGCACTTTCGTCTTGGTGTGGATCAAAGTCAGAAATCTGTCCCAAATCTTTAACTTTTACGTTTATTATTTGACCAGTATGTATTCAGTAACCTTTACTTCAAACTGTATTAATTAGTCAAAGAAAAACTGTTTTTGATTAATATGTTTTGCATAATACCCACATCTTGTAAAAAAAATGTCGCTGAAGTCACAAGTGTTGATTCAAACAACATGGAAGCATTGAACTCTCATGCCTTTGGTGGTGTGTTAAAACTCCAGCAGGTGGTGTAACATATGGATGATATGTTTTGGGCCTTTTGTGTTTTATTCCCCTTAATCCATGAAACACCTTTGGGATGTGATGATATGGAATATTCTCATTAAGGGTGTACAGTAATCAAATCTGCAGCAACTCTCTGTTGAGATTACGTTATATCAATATTATAAAGATAAAAGGGGTCAAACCTGCTAACAGGTATTCACAACAAAGTGGTTGTTTAAGATCCAGTTAGATCCCAAAAAAAATTAAGGACTACATTATGAGCTGTTTGCTGCAGTCCAACTGTTTAAACAGGGCTTTAACAACAGGTCCATATTTTGTATTAGTTCTAGATACATTAGAAAATGGCTGATGTATTTCTGTATGGCATATCAGTAAAACACAGATAAATACAACATCAAAATATTATTAAAAATTACTGAAGTGAAGTAAACCTCATACATTGTGATGGACTGGGAGACGCCTTGCTTCTCAAACTCCTGAGATTTTTATTTATGTAACGGTCCTCATTAGAGTTTACCTGTATATAGAAAAAACTTTTTTTTCATTGATATTAAAATAAAAACATGAATTTATATTGTATTTTTGAACATTTAAACTGTCGCAAGAAAAAAATTATATCTTAACCACAGCAAAGATTACATCAAACCTATAGTTGTTCTGGTGTGTGGACCCAAAACACACCTGTATTGATTTATTATTATTATTTTTTAAATAGAATTTCTTTTCTTTTATTTTCCACTTTCTTTACCTTTTTTTATGTTTGTTTTTACCAAGCATTTGTGTTGAGGTCAGACCATTTCCGTCCATCTGGGTTCAAGTCTCCTGCTGACCTAAAACTATTTCTACCTCATCCTTGACATGTGTCAAGTCTAAATGCTTTTCTAAACAGTAAGCAGTTCTTAATGCCTGATCGTATTAACTCCTGCTAGGTCACGCCTGTGATCTCCTCTTTTTGCACTCTGCTGCCTCCGCCACGACCCATTTAGTAACACACATAGGCACACATGTGCGCAGTCACTTCATAAAACCCAAATGTCTAACGTGTGTTCTTTGTAAATACGGACACTCATGGTCGCTCATATACACAAGCGTCCAAAAGCACGCATGCGGAACTGTGCTGCAGCCTCTTTTCTGCTGACGTTACATCTGCGGCCCAGATGTGGAGCGGAGGGGAGTCTGAGGTGCTGCTCGGCGCAGGATGTTTTGCATTCCCCCCGTGGTACATGTGAGGCGTTCCTGTGGGCCGGCCGTCTGGCTGCATATGTCTGTGTTGTCTGTCATGGGGATCTGTTTGCCTCAGCCCCCTTGTTGGCTCGCTCCAGGGGTTTGGGCACGTCCGTTTGCATGCTAATATGGGCCAGATGTGGGATGCTGAATCAGGTGGAAAGAGGAAACTCCAGCCCCTGCCAAAGGAAGACACAGTGTGCTCTGTGTGACGCCTGGACCTTTTATACAACAAAATCTTCCAAGCCTAACATTCTGTGGTTTAGAAACATATTATTTTAACTCCATCATCCAAACAGATGACATGAATAGCAGCCATACACCTGAGCGAAGAGTACAGATTTTGAATTTTATGGATATAGAAAAAAAAAGTTTTTTGTTATGGTTCAAAGCCTTAAATTGATGTAGGAATGTGTTACAGCAAAGTAGAAGCCCTACAGAGGGTATATTTTGTACATGGAGTGCACTTAAGTGATGTGATTTAATTTAAAAGTCATTTTAACCTTTTACAATAAATCGTTGGACAGCTGTGTTTAGACTATTACTTTCAGAAGCGGAAAATAGAACTACTAATATTACAACTGTAAAAAAGTCTTGATTTTGCATAGACACCATTTAAAAGCCTCAAATTCCTGACATAACGCATTACATCTCTGCCTATTATGTTCTTTAGTTTAGACTACAGATGCAGTCCAAAGCAACAGAGTAGTGTGGCTATTGCACACCTTAAAGACTTAACTTACTTGTTTTTTTTTTCTTAAAAATTATATTTCAAATTGTAAGTCATGAAAGTTTTATTTATTGACATGTACAACATATTTTAAAAGAAGCAATTTAAACAAGCAATCGGAGCACAAAGCCGAAAGTTAAGTCAGTTTATAAATGGGACTTTATTTTCAGGCAGGCAGTTTTTAATAATGTTTTTGTAGCCTATGTAACACCAACTGAACTATGTATTTATTTATTTGGACAGTGGACTGGTGCTGTTACCACTTGATTTAAGATGTGATTATACATTTTGTGACTTTTCCTATGATTAACCGTAGAAGCACAACTATGTATTTCCATACAAGATGTTTTCCTTTGACAAGTTTTGCGTTTAAACAGCTGGCCTGACAGCAGATTCCACTAAGACCCTGGGTGATTGTTGCCTTCCCACCACCTGCTCAGGGGTCGTGGTCCTGCATTGGGACGTCTCACCATGAGTAGTGTTACTGTGTATGTCGACGCACATGAGCGTAAAGTGTTTGGGCAAAGGGCCACGAAGGAGGCTGTAATGCACAATCACACATAACTGACACAGCATGAAGCGCCATTGTTTCATAATCGCTGTAGCTGCAGCCGAATAACCAATGTGTCCTCCATACTTCACTCCAGTTGACTGAGTCTTGCAACATGGTGACAGCCAGAGACAGAAAGCAGAAATTGCCCTTTGATCAAAGCGTCCGTTATTCAATGGGACGTGGCGTTGCTGCGGGGGTGAGGTGGGGGGTACTTGGCGTAGGGAGAGAGTACTCAATTGTCTTGTCCCTTTCTATACTCACCCCCACCATTAGGCTGGTACTGAGGTTGCGACCCACTGCCGCCTGTTCCTGTGCTTATAGACAAACGCTTTCTGTCACGTGTGTGTAACTTCTGAAGAACCTCCTTTCAGAAATGTGTCTGTTCTAATTGTCACACACAAGTACGTCTATTCTGCCACCCTGCGTCTTCAGACCGAAAGGTCTGCTTGGTTGTTTGGGAGTAGATTAAATACAAAAGCTGACAGGAACTGGACAAAAGACACATTGACTGGTTCTTTCTGAGTCCAGAGTATGTTATTGTCTGCAGCATCTGTTAGCTTGAGTGTTGTGGCACTTCTGTTGTAAAAAAAAGAAGAAGAAAACAGAAGAAACGCAAGCGTTTTGTCGGAATGGAAGGAGGAGAGCCGTTAGTTTCAGTATCTGGAGTTATTTATGCTTTTATTCTATTTGTATGTACAGTCATACCATCAAAGCATCTTTAGCAGAACATATGGTAATCAACTGCATTTTTGTGTATGACAGCTGTAAAACATATTTGGAAGAGTTAGTTCGAAGTTGATCTGCAGGCTGCGGAAGATGCGGCGAATGTCAAGAACTACTAACTCTTTACCAAATACAGTATAAACAGATCAGTTAAGATTACCAAAATTATTTCAATGTGTTAAATGCCGGAAAAATTACAGACAGAAATGGTTTCTGAAACCAAATTAACAAGTATACAGAATTTGTGTTCAGATGTTTTGAGAGACAACCACTCTTCTGAAATTAAACTTAGACACAAGGAGTGCAGAACAACATCAAAGCCATACAAAACAATATGAGAATATTAGTGTTTAAAAAAATCATGTGCATATTAAACACATTTACAAACTGGACAACCAGCATCTTGGCAGGGATCTTTAATTTCAATGAAATCTGGTTGACTTTCACAATTTAAATGGCATATACAGTCAACCAAGGGTTTGAAAAAAGATTTCTTTTAGATACCCTAAAACTTTAAGATAATATTTTTAAATGTGCATTTGTCTATTATGATTAGGTCTATAAGAATCAATTCTAATTTTGGGTTCACAAATGTTACAGGAAACTGTAATATAGTAATATTTTTGTATATTAGAGCAAGTATGTCAGGGAGTTGGCATGAAACCCTCTAAACGCTTTCAATGAAAGTTTCTTCATTTATTAAAAAAAAAAAAAAATGTATGAAAAAAAATGGACCCAAAACAAGCATCCACAACACGGTAACTGAGGTACTAACACAAAGTACTCAAGCATAAACTGACATAACCAACAAGACAAGAAGGAAACTTGAATAGCATCTGATCAGACGACTGCTAGACAATTGTCTGGGTGTGAATGACAAACAAACTAACAAACAGGCAAAACTTAATTACCAAACAAATACTAGCCACACACATACTAAGTGCTTTTTAAATTAAACAAATACTACTGTAGCAGAACTAGCTTTCGAAAACAGCAATAAATAAGACGATTAAAAAAAATTCCCATGTCCCTTACAAGCAAATTTTGTGACCCACTGAGAAAGTGATGTCAGTTATAAGAAAAGCAGCTGGAGGTCTTTGTGGCACCCCAGCAGTGGCTCCATAAAAAACTGGCAACTCGAAAAAACCCGAAATGAATCCACTGCAATATAGCAAAATGCCAAATATAAGTGAAATAAATGCTAAATGTGACTACTGCAAAATAATTAAGTAAAGAGTCAAACAATATTCATTTAAAAATGAAAATCTAAAGTATTCAGCTATTAATATGTACGCAAATTTTTAGGATGACAAAAATCTAAAGTAGAGCTAACATTCATGATCAGCTTTAGAGGTTATGAGAGCAGGAATAGCCATATTTAAATTATGATTAGGAACAATGCATAATTTCTACATCGGATTAAAAAGGACATTTAACCATGTGTTAAAAATGGCTTTATTTGAAAAAATTATAAAAAACATTATTTAAATTATCTGATCATCTTGTCAGGTTCCTGTTTATGCGTGGAACTCTCTTTGCAGCAAAGATCTTCTAGAGACAACCTATGGTTTATTCCAGCAATTAAAGGCTGGATTGTATTTATATTTTTTCATGGATTTTCCTACTCAGTTGGTACTGAAAAAAATCCAGTGTCCTTGCCAAGTTTTGTTCAAGCCACATTGTTGTTTATAAATAGTTTTTGAATTTTTGCCTTTGTCTTACCAGGTTTGGAAATGATAGAAGGCATTAACTTCTTAATAAAAACAACATAAGAGTCTTTAAATTGCACAAAGGATGGAAAAATGTGCCACCTCTGATACTTTGATACCTGCTTTATCATGAAGAGTTAGATGTTTGACATCGTGTCCTCAAATTGACAGGACATTACAAAATTCGCCTATATGGCGCCCTCTTGTGGTACATAAAAATATTACGTGTTTAGATCAGTACAACTATAAACCACCAGAGGTCAGTGTTCCTTCAAAATAGGAGCCTTGGAATCCGTCAAAAGAGGACCCAAATCAACATCCAGATACTTCCATTGCATTTACCTTCCTCTTTCTCCTGTGTTCGTTTGTTTAAACCATATTGACACCGTTGTTTATTCCCTCTCTTGCACATTGCATGCAATGTGTGTTAACTGAGTAACGTCTCGAAATGGAGCTCGAGTCTTCTATCTGACCTGCAGTTCTCTCATGCTTAAGTCTGCTAAAACCATTGCTCCTGTTTTTACTCTCTTGGTGAAAATACATACCTCTCTCCTTTCAGTGTTTATTTACCTGCAGATGTACATACGTTTTCCTCTCTGGTTGTCTTTTTGTCTCTGTTTTTTTGACCCAAACTTTCTCCTAACCCGTGTTTCATACTTTGCCACTGTAACAAAAATCTTTAAGACACGTAATGCACCAATCGTTGTTTTGTGCCCATTGCTGGTTACTATTTAATTATACAGTTATAATCAAAATAAAACAGCTTGAATATTTCTTTGACGTCTTAATAGTTTGCATGGTAAAGCATAGTTTTCTACATACCTGGTAGTGACATTGGAAGATGTTGGGCCTACATTAACTTAAACATATTGAAAATCCTGAAACTGTCACAAACTGCGAATGACGACCCAGATGGCAGAGGTGAAAACTAGCGGTAGATAAACTGACTCGACACTGAATATTTCAACCGGAGCGGCGGAGTGAGAAAAACAACTGAATAATACACGACACAAGGACTGATCAACTTGGAATAAACAAACTGAGAAGAGGAACTCAATAAATGCGACATGAGGAAAGAGGAAGGGGACAAAGAGAGAACAGAGCGGAACAAAGGAAGAGACAGGGAGGAATGGACAGAAAGCTGAAAGCATGGAAAGTGATGTTGGAAGCATGGAAAGAAAACACAATACTAACAATAATAATAATAGATAACAGACCTGCTAGATAAACTAAAATGAGCACATACGCTGAACCTAACAAGAAATAACAAAGAGAACGCTAGCTAATCACAACACAGAATACATAAACCACTAACCCAGATAACCCTAGATACAGTATGTTCCTGTCAGAGGATGAAAGCTGGGAAGGATCTAATAGAACACTCTTACTGAAATATATTCAGCCTTCTATCTGTTAAAGGCTTGACTCTCTCTTAAATTGAATTCAAAACATCTTTGTGCTTTCTCTTGCTTAATTTCAAAAAGAAAACTTAGATTTTTTCATTCCATCAGTAGCAGCATATTCTTCAAACACTGTTGTGAAGAACATATGGTGGTGGTCAAGTTCGTACCTGGCCACTTACCAGTAATAGCTAGTCAAGCTTAATTCATTTGATTCTCCTCACTCTCTTATTTATGTATGCATTTGTATTCATAACTACTCATGCATTTTTCTCTCCCTCTTTTAAGCATTCCCCCCACCAGCGGTTAACCAAGATGGTTTTACACTCATTTTTCCCCCCCTCACTTTGATAAATGAGGCTGACATGTGAAAAATATATTCAAGCCAGAAAGTAGAAAATGGACATAAAGGTGAAGTTTAAAATTTTTTTTCTACCACCACCAGTGCATATTTCTCACACTACTTTGTCCCTTTTGCTAACAGAAAAACTTGCACATCTGAAAGGATGTAAAAATATACCTGACTCCTGAACACAGTGTTGTTTTTGTCTTGTTACATTTTGCCTCGCACAGTAGCCCAAGTGTCCCAAATTCAAATTAAATCTTGTTGAAAGGACATCGAAAGAAATTGTGGGTTCTGAATTCAAAAGTAATCTGAGAGTTATTTTAAAGAATGTCAGAGCTGAACCCAGTTGTAGAATGATCCCCTCTTTGGCCAAGCTGGTAATAATATCTGTAATGTAGAATCACAGTGTTCCGACTGAAATAACAACTTACTTTAATAGGTCGCTGTAAATCTTTTGCCAACCTCTTGGCGGTTAAATGTGCTGGATACAATTATTCATCCACTACAATGTTAGAAGCTCTATGAGCTCAATAGTAAAAATGCCAGAATGCTACTCATATTCTCCTTATATTTTTATTAAAAGTGCTTTTCATTTGATCTTCCTAAGAGCATCAAAGGTTGCATATAAAATGATTTGTTCCCAACAACTGGATTGACAGATAATTCACATATTGTTGGATGTAAATTTGTAAAGAATGATAATACTTTAAATTTAAGATGTAATATTCTATTACGTGTTTAGTGCATAAAAAAAACAATTGTAAATTAGGAAATAAATGCTCTTAACGTTACATTCTCCATAGCAAACATACAATGCTATGTACTTGCAGCCAACCTGAGGTTTGTAAGACGCTCTAGGGACACTCTAGGTGGGTTTGAGTGAAAACAAAGGAGGACCACCTGGGAGCTTTTTTTAGGCTTCCAAGCCTGTTGTCACTTTGTCATTTGCTGTATGACTTTTGATTGTCATTTGATTGTGTTTGAATATATGAAGGCAATTTCCATCTTTTTATCTGTTTCTTTTTAAACAACTGTAATGTTTAATACAAAAATGTGCAAATGATTCCTTAAAAACCTGTAAAACTGTAAGTATTTCTTGTCCTCTTATATATAACAACATTAACTCACATTCATATTGCACATCTGAGGTTTATTGAGTTTAATCATGCAAGAATATTCACTTTTGAGTGAACAAAGCTTAGGGTGAATGATGGTTTTAATTTGGGTTTAATTTAGGCATAGACACACAAATTACCCATCATCTGTCTGTTGCATCAAGCAAGGCCCTACCTCCTCTCTGGCCATGGACTTGCAGGACAGGACTGCAGCCAAACCTGCCTCATGCTGGTAAAGGTTTTGGTTGTTGGATTTGCTCCATGGTATGCTCTCACAGTCTCCATTATCTTTGAGTCTTTACAGCTTCCCATCCGCAGGGATTGAAATGATCATGTGACATTGCCTCATCCTCTGCCTGCAAAACTCCTTCCATTCTATTCACCTCCACCCTGTTTGACAACTGCTTTTGTCCAATTTTCTGAACACATATTCAAGGGTGTATAGAAAATGGAAGGAAGGATATTTAAGCTATCTGGCGAGTATGGTGCAATTCTACGATTTTTAACATACTTTATGTAGCTCCTTTTGCACACACAGAAAACGTTTAGTTCATAGAGAGGTCTTGTCTGTGATTGTTTTGTCTGTAAAAAACACAATGATGGAATGAGATCTTTTTGATTTTGGAGGGGGTAAACCAATAAGATTCCCAGTAAACAACGACACTTACTGCTATTTTCTCAATGAAAATCCTGGTTAACACCTTTTAAGAAAATAAAGAAATAGATGGCATGCAAAATCTTAAACCTACAGATGGGAGGGAAAGCAAGGGTTTCCGCTAAAACAACCAATAGTGCCTAGAAGACATTCATACTTTTAAGCCTTTTATTGTGACTTGATTTGAACGACCAACATGAAAATGGTGCACAATTGTAAAATATAAAAATTGCCCAGTTTTTGCAAGTCTTACAGCTGTATACGTCTCTTGAAGTTGTGTACATCTATAGAAAAATGTCACATTTGACAGAACGTGTCAGACCATTGATTTCACTCAATTAGGTTTAGACTGTGACTGGGCCATTCAAGTACATAAACACGTGATCCCAAACGAGGGGGTCACAACAGGGCCGGCCCAAGTCTCCAAGGGGCCCTAAGCAGTATTGGATTTTGGGGCCCTCAATTTCACTTGTTGATCATTCACACACCTACAATAAATTTGATTCAGCTGTAGCAGTGTTGCTTAATTTCCCTTGACACCCTGACATGTCTTTACACACGTATGTGTTATATGTTGAAATTATGCCATTGCTTCATCTCCAAAGGCAAAATAATCAGAAACACAAGAAATACAATAGCAATAATAATATGAATAATATCAAATTAAGAATGATAAATCATGTCCAGGTTGCCACATATGGTTTTTATCTTAAAGGGTAACATATCTAGATACAAGAGTGGTCTGGGTTTAATTTACAGAACATTCCAACATTTTGGTTTAAAAAAATTCAACAGTAATGTGCAACAATAGAGCAACAACAAAAAAACAAAAACATGCAACAAGTAACACTCAGATATATAAAAGTAACAAAACACTCGGCCTAACGCAAGAAACAATTACAAGTAACTGATACTTGAAAGATGATAAAATGACTAAGCCTTCCCCCATCCCACTAAATGCTGAGCACTGCTGCTCAGCTGTCTCAAAAGGTGCGCAACCCCTTTTTCTTGTTTACAATAAACCCTAATTTACCTTGCTGCATCACCCATTACATCAGTTTATAACCAGCTAATAATGTCTGCTTGTTTAATTCTATAAAAAGCTGAACAATAATATTGGTGCCTGGTAAGCAGCAGTACCCGGATAGCAGATACCTGCTGGACTTTTACTTAATCCTTATTTTATTATTTATTTGTTTATTTTTTATCTGAATTCTTATGTCACAAACCACCAATTGCTGTTATATTTGTAACAGTCGTTTTTTTTTTAAACATTAGATCATGTTTTAAACAGCTGTCAGGCTAATAAAAAATAAAAAAATGAATAATTAGATTAAGTCACTCTTAAAGCTTTGTAAATGTATGTGCAGCAAAGGGCTTAGTTTAAAAAACACAGGAAATAAACAGTATCATTGCTCACATTTGACTTCTTTTACCCTGGTCATTCCTCAAAATAGCGTCAATAATATGCTCTTTGGGCCCCCCTAGTGGCCTTGGGGCCCTAAGCCGGCGCTTAGTTCGCTTAGGCCTTGGGCCGGCTCTGGGTCCCAAAGTTTTCCATACAATGGCTCCTGCAAAAGGTTTTAACTTCTGGACAAGGACCCCGTTTGCAAACCCAAAGACAACAATACAAAATACATAAAGAAACATCAACTTTTGGAAGTGTTTTATCTGTTTTATTCTTCTTAATAAGTATTACAATTTGTGCCTAATGCAAGATAAAAACTCTCTAAATTGTAAAAAATATATATGTTTAAAAAGTTCAATAAACCCTTGGTTTAGGTGGTTTATGGACTGCGTCGGATTTTTACCCCCAGCCTACTGTTAACACTGTGTTTGGATCATGTGACAAATAGACGCACAGCATAGCTGTATGATTTTCTGTTCTAAGTCTAATCTTTACTGGGTTTCCATTATGCATCAGACAGAACTTTACGCCTTCAAGAACATATACTTATTTTACAAAGGATACAGGCTAGATTGTGTCCTGAGGGACCAAACAATGCATCCAGTCTCTACGGTAGCTTTTTGAAATGAGTAGTATCGTGAACTAGCTAAACATTCATCACTTTGCGGACCTGTGATTTGAGGTTCACTGTCTGACCGCAGTCACTTCGTCTGCCTCCAAAGCCACTGTCACCGGACCCGCAGCTCTACAACTCACTCATAAGCTGTATTTTCCAATAGCCCCTCAACGGTGATGATGTTGACAGCAAACACAATGCCAACACAAACCTCTGCTTAAATACGCATTATGCATGTCCTGTGTTGTCACAGACAGAAAACGAAAACATGACATGAAGTTAAAAACCTTTTTATTGCGGTTAAAGCTGTGTTGTTTCAATTTTTTTTCTTTATCAGCTTTCAATAGTAGGAGACTGCGTTTTTTACCTGTTCGTTATAATAAGGAACCACATGTAAGCCCGATGTTGGCTCAGGAGGTAGGAGGTTTGCCTATAAATGGTGGGCTGGCTGTTTGAACCACCGCTTTATTTCTTTCTGTTGTTGTTTGTTTTGTGCAAACCATAATTTGTTTTACTGTGTAGGTTTAAAAGCCATACAGTTTGGTTGCAGTTTTGGATATCTGCATCTTATCCAGACTTACAAAGCTTCAATCTACCCCTTGGTTACTTCTCTGTGTAGTAATGTTGGAAAAAATAATGCAAATTGTGAATAATGCTTTCAATCCCTCTTGAAACACACTGAACACTATAGAACACACAATTTAATCTCTAGCCATACTATTTTTGGATATGTCAAAGCGCTCCACCACATCAGATCCTTCCTATAAAGTATAAACTGAATTTGTACACAGAAACGTACCAGACCAGTACAGTGGACAACTGTAGATTCCACCATACTGATCCCAATATACACACACTATTCAGAACAGAACTTAATGCTAAATAAATGAAAAGTGACAGGTTTTTATATAAAATAGCATACCTGGGAAGATATCAAATTTTGTTTTAATAAAAGAGTTTTGGTGGATTTAATCAATTAACATGCATAAGTTGGTACCTTTAGTAGATTGACTGTGTCATGCTAAAGACATGCAAAGACAGGAGAGAAAACTGGAATTTGTTTCTGTTGTTAATGACGGTAGCCTCTTCTTAGTACTTTTGGACCAATATTAGAAGGCCAGCATTAAAGGGCAAATTTATCTAATTTAAAATAACAAAAAAATGAATTAAAAAAATGAAAAATGAAGGGGATAGACCCGGGGTTCCGCTCCTCTCACCATGGAGATAGATACCAGCCACCAACATGGCTGGCTGATTGACTGGCTTAAGTCGAAGTTGGTCCCACTCAAATTATATTCTGTTTAGGACCTCATGCTTTTTTAACTTAAATCAAATCAGAACAAACTCTAAGACTGATTGTTTTTTTTTTAAAGCGAAGTAAAACAAAAAAGCTTGGGTTCTCAGCTTTCTCCTCTCACAGATGTGTCCAAAAAAGAAATATCTCTAACGTGCAGCGTCGGCTTTTGCCAATTTAAAGCCACTCTGACACTTCTTGAGCAGACCACACACAGTGCGAGAAGAAGCTCAGCGAGCCCAAGAAGGAGGTAAAAAGAAAGAGGCAAAGGGGAGAGGAGTTAACTGTCTTGTTATCACAGAGGGGGGAAAAATAAAATGGTGGTTATGTTTTTTTTTCCTGCATAAAAATGTAAAATCTATGCCCACCAACTCCTCTCTGAGTCCGAAGTGTTATTCTTTGCATTTCTAACACCGTCTTCTCTTTAACAAAGCTGCTGCTTAAGTGAGCTTGGATTATTTTCTTTTCATATGGAGTTTCGATCAAGCTCCACTCCCTCCATGGTTCCAGCGCGACTGGCCAAGCGGCAGTAAAATGCTCAAAGGACATCAGAGATGGAAAAGAGAACTATTTGTCAATTTAACGAAATCTCCAGTGACTGAGCAACCGGACAACATGGAAGAAAAAGAAAGCAACACTCTGCTTAAGTCATGGAGGAAAGGCAAGTGGCTTAACAGCTGCTGAGATATTTCTCGCCATGGTCAGCGTCTGGGTGGAATATTAGTCAGGATCCGAACTCAGTCGGTTATTTTAGGCTTTTCGGTTTATGTGCTGTCACTTAGAAAGTTAACACACCAGAGCAATATTATGGGATAAATAAATCACACAAGGAAAACATCAGGAATGAATGTGCATGCCCAAAATCAAATCTAACATATAAAAGTAACCATTTCTATCAGGGGTGCCAACAAACATGTCCTTGTCCTAAATCTGTACTCCTGTTAAATCAAAAGAGGCTGCAGAATAACACCACGGTTCTGACACCAGTATACCCCTGATCCCAACCAACACTGGTAACACGGCTGCAACCTGGAAGTCACACACTTCTGGAGGTTGGATGGCTACAATAACACACGCTAATCTGCAAACACTAGATGCAGCTAAGTGGCTTCAAGCTCCATCCTGCCTGCCTGCCCTTTGCTGCACTGACAGCCATGCTGGGGAAGCAGTCTCGTAAACCATGTAGGCCCTGACACCAGTTGTTTTGTCTGAGAGCAGTGAGGCACTGACTTATTGTGCAACACAAGTCAGCCCGGCCAGCTATAAAGCTGAAATCCCTGCTTGAACCTCCTTTCTGCTGGAAATGCTTCCCCCTAGAAAGGTGCAGTTAATCATATCAGAAACCAGAGCTTCACACAGTGGAGTGTATGTCTCATCAGTTCTTCATTGCTCTGGAGAAAATCCCTCCCAGTGAAGTCACTGAAACAGTTTTTTTATAGTTTGAAAGATGCGATAAAGACCACATTAGTAGAGAGGGGACAAACAATTTTCCAGCTGCTAATTAAATACTGTGCATTCAACAAATTCTCTATGAAAGCCCACTGAGGCACCAAACCCAGTTTGCTTAAGCATAGCAACACATTATATTTATTTGAACAAATTAACAGTGCACAATTATTTGAATAAATCTGAATCAGAGTGCGCAACGTTGTATAGATTCTCATTTTCCCAGGACAGCAGAATCCTGGTAACTGTGTATCTCTTCTTCTTTCTTGAAGACATTCTCCTCCTTATGGAAAAAACTTCATTGTACATACATTCTTTTCACTTTAAGTATACAAAACCAGTGCAATTCTTTATTAATCAGGGTTTAAAGTATCTGTCCAGTTTAGTTTCAGACCGGCAGCTGGAAAAATCAGTGGCCACAACTGGATGTCTCACACCATTACACAGCATGACTCCACAGTATCTGTAACATTTTGAAGGAATCCTTCGGAGGTTTCAGCAAAGTGGGAGCCACCACACTGCAAGGACCTGAACAGCTTGGATCTCAATTAAATAGTCTCAGCCCTCCCAAAAAGTCTCCCTCGCAACTCGTTTACTACCCAGATAATTATTCATTGCAGTTGCAAAACTCCACATGTGAGTTTAACAACATATTATTCCAGTAAAGTCTGCCCTGTAAGCCTTTGCAATGAACAAACACATTCTGTAATTAGGTTAGGTTGAAACTAAAAAGTTGGAAGTTTTTAGGGTTCTCATTTCTTAATGTTTAAGAACTGATCTAAGTTTAAATGGCCTCTCCTACTCCAGATATGGCCGCATCCTGAACCTGAAGAGCAGAAGAGGCTCACATTTTGGACTTGCCACATTCTGTCTCAGAAATTGTGAAATAAATAAAACTAGACCTTTACATACACCGAAAAAAAAGAAAAAATGTTTTCTCTCTACCTGAAGTTAAATTAGACCACAGCAATTTGACTTAAAGATAGCTTTATTTGCTGTGATTCTCTATGCTTTCTGTATGGTGTCAAGACAAATGTGTGTCCCTATCTAATTACCCTTCCTTTAAAAGACAGATGGCTTCCTATATTGCCATTATACCCATTGGTTTCTTACCACAAACCAATTTAATATGTAATGGGTACATTTATTAGAAGTTTCAACCATTACCCTAAAAGTCATGGTTTTGGGCTGTGGGAGGAAGTAAGTTTACTGGGGAAAAAGCCATGGATTCACAGGGACAACATGCTGGGATTCTAACCCATATGCAGACATATTCAATAAGTTAGGGATATAAGACCTAAAAATAATTATTAATCTGACATTAAAGTCTACATGAATCTGAAACAATCTTTTAAAAGATATCTGGATTCCATGCAGGATTTTTTTAATATCGCTTGCTTGCTCTTAGCTGTATGTCTTTGTTTGTAAAGTGTGGGTAAATTAACTTCTCATTGGTTCTAATATATTTAAAATGAAACATTAAAAAGGCCTAATGCATCTGAAAACACATTACATGATAAACATACTGAGCAGTTGTCCCGTGTAAATGTTGCTTTTCAGCAACACACAGCAGCCAACAGAACATCAGACTAGTTATCTAGTAATGGATCTTCTTGTATCCTTTGGAGTTAATCATACATAAATTAAATATAAATGCTAAATCATACAGTTTGTCATATCTCTATGTTTCCTAAGTTAATACATGAAGTACGATAAATATTATGATTTTTTACTCTATATATTTAACCCTGCATGCTCTTTGAAAGTTACAATCCCTTCCCTATTATCACACCCAACACATTTTTAAATAACTTGCTGCACTACTCCTGGATTCTGAGTTCAGTGTGAAATGCATACATATTTTTGTCATATATTTGGAACTACATATGCTGAACAAGTACAGAATTTTCAAAAGAAAAAGTAAAAATCCTTAAATTAGGAGCTGAAGGTTGTACACATACAGACTTTACACAGGACAAATCTAAAATCTTAAAATCTTGACAAGTATTTTTGTCTAGGTTCTAGTCCGAAACATCTTAATACACTTACAAAAAGATTGAACTAACTTACAAATAACTATTGAGCAAGATATCAGAGATTGTTTAAAGTCAATAGTAGTTGTTGTTTTTTTTAAACCAATATCAAAAAACGATTAACAAAAATGTATAAAAATGCAGAAACTTTACTTCAACTCTATTTGCACTGGGAACTGGACAAAAATACATCCCAAGATTTTGTTATTGAGAAGTCTTATTAAGCAGCATGTCCATATTTTCTAGCACAACCATCGAACAAACAAACAAAGCCCTGAAAACTTTTTCTGCCTTAATTGAAAGAATTCCCTTAATATGCTCTTGTGTCAGCCCCTCACACAGTGACACCCTGGGCTATGAGCCACACTACCATATTGTCTCTAAAGGAAGTCCTCCATGCTGATGAACGCATTTTGTTTTTCAACCTTCAGCTTTAATGGTGAAAAACTAAAAATTCCAACACTTAAAAAAAAGTACAAGTAAACAACAAACTCTGCATCAAACTGCGTTAGCATCGTTAAAAAGAAAGCGTCCAAGCTGGTCCTGCGCACTTGGTACTGACAGGAGGGCTGACTCCGGGAGAAATCTGATCCTCCAGGAAAATGGGATGAGTCTGTTGAATGAAGCTGCAAGGGAGTTCAGCCGGAGAGTTCAAGAGCCAAAGCGAGCGACGGGACGAGAGTCTGTGCATGAAAGCGGGCACAGATGAGATGAATGGGTGGCGAGGAAGGGAGGACGGCGGAGACGAGCCGAACTGCGAGCGAACACCGAGGAGAGAACTACGAAGTCACAAGGTAACGCAACTACATCTGAGCTTCCTGTCACTGAAGAAAGGAGACGTTTACCTGCTGGAGACAAGAGACGCCAGTTTATTCAGACAGATGTCTTGTTTTATGTATACATGAGTTATTTTG
The DNA here is from genome assembly GCA_032876305.1 of Orestias chungarensis. NCBI lineage: Eukaryota > Metazoa > Chordata > Actinopteri > Cyprinodontiformes > Cyprinodontidae > Orestias > Orestias chungarensis. The sequence goes on from JAVLVB010000657.1 coordinate 1,701,625, forward strand.
CCGACCGACAGTTTGTGCTCGCAGCTCCCGCAGGACTCACACCTGCTGCTGTTGCTGCATGAAGCCGCGTTTCCTGCAGCATCTGAACGCAACGCGCCCTCAGGAGTAGCTGCAGAGATTCTGCAAAGCTACTTCAGACAGTTTAAGCGTCCAGCGTGGAGTTTTTATCAAGCATTTCCAGGCAGATACGTGGAAGTAAAACAAGCAGTGTCCCATTAAAAAGCCTTTCCTTCGTGTTAAATGAATCTTAACAAGCTTTAGGGGTATAGTGTTGCTGTTTTAAAGTAAGTGATTATTTAATCAACAGGTAACCCCCCCACCCACCCCAATACAGAAAGGTTCACATCCACGAGCCTTGTGACCTCACACAAGGCCGATTGGGGTTTTGAGTTAAATATCTTCATAGACACAAGTTGAACAGCCAGTAGAATTTTGGTTGTTTCAGTTCTTACATTATCAACGCAAGCTGATAATAAAGGAGGTTGAAAAGATTACTCACTTGTATGTGCATATATTTCTCTCAGTTTTGTCTGTCCGAACCGTAAATTACTATATTTGCAATTAGCGGATGTGCAGTCAATTCTGTCAAATCGGACTAAATTGGATACATGTCTGCATTTACGGCTGCCCGTCATGTCTCATTTCATCCAAGTTTTATGTATCCACTTGTGATTGAAGAAGCTGTTTTGGCAAATAATCTTAGATGTTCAATAATCCCACTTGATGGATTGGCGTGTTTGATTAGGGATTAAGTGTGGATCACATATTCATCCAATAACATTTGCTGATGAAGTAAAAACCTGTTGTTGACACATAGACGCCATGATGGAGACAAACATTGAATTGCAGAACTGACTGACATTGATCATTTCTCCCCAAAATGAAATACTTAAAAGATTACTGTTCCTAAACAGTTTCCGGTTAGATAAATAATGATCATATGTACTGTGTAGATAGGACTCGTACATCCAATTCTTAAATAATTGATTATTAAGCTATTTGAATATGAACGGTTGGATTTTTATTGGTTTTCCTCTTCATTCGCAACATTATACTAATTTTTCTCCTCCTGTGTGTTTCTTTGCGTATCCATCAGTGTGAATCCATACTTTCATAACCTAATCCTTTTTTTTTAGTTACTGTATACATTTGTCAGGAAAAAAATAGTTACTGGATAGGTTCTTTAGAGCAGGAAGATCACCTTCATATTTATTTTTTTATTTTTTGCCAGGAAATCTATTCCTGCCTTCATGCCCTGCAGGGTTGGATGGAAAGTCACGACCTGAACTGAGAGGCGCAGGAGAGCTTGCACAGGTAGACGTTTACACCCTAGAAGCAGAGGAATGTCAGGACCCTGTGTTTAACTACGAGACTGATAATGAGTGTGGTCAGTTTTGTCGAGCTCTGTCATTAACCTCAACTCAGAGGAGGAAGCTCTGCAGGTTTGCCTGCCTGCTGGTGGCTGGAGGAGGAGAGGATGTGGAGGGGAGGGTGGGAAAGGTGCTGCCGGAGGAGAGGAAAGGAGTGCAACAGGGGCGAAGGAGAAGTGATGCAAAAGCGAGAGCAATAAGAAGGCTTTACTTTGATTTGAATCTTTTCCATTTGCTCCCATTGATTTTCCGAACTGTTTTTCGCAGACAGAGTCAAAAATGCAAATATTATTGCGCTGTACTTGTGTGAGCAGAAACCAGCTCAGTCAGAGGGTAAAAAGCACTGGTATAAGGCGCCTACGTACGCAGGGGGGGGGGGTCTGCCACGCTGACATGAACCTGCAGCGGCCGACTCAGATCCGCTCTCTGCCTGAAGGGAGTTGTTCTCGTTTTCCAAAACGTAGGAGGGCTGAATCAGACCCCGACAGAAGAGACGGCAGCGGTGGAGATTAAAAATGTCTGCTGGGAATGATATCACTGAACCACCTAATCACTTACATCACCGCAGCTGCATGCTCAGCAGTGAGCGCTCCCTGTGTGTGTGAGCGCCTGTGCACACGTGTCTGTTTCCAATCTGCTTCCCCACGTCTCCTTTTCGTGCGTGACTCTGCTCCGATGAGAAGAGTTACGGCTGGCTGTGGAGTGTGCGTTTGAAAGTCCCGTGATAAAGAGTGGAAGGTCTTGCTAGCTCGATACCTGTGCACGCGCTACCTTTCTCTTTCGTCTAGCTGCACGCTATGGTAGGCACAGAGGTTAAACATCACAAAGTGTCCCATAGAAATCATTTAAGAGCCACCTGTGTCCTGGATGGATGTCCGATCGCACTCGGAGGAACAATATGTCAGTGGAAAGCGGTGGACTGTTTCAGGAGTCATCGAAAGCTCTGGTTGAAACTGTCTGCAAGCTCCTGCAACCAACTTTAAGCAGAGAAACTCTCAAGATTGTTGAGTTCTTAAATGTGGTGATGGATTCAAACTTCCAGCTTTTTCTGGTTGGCTCAGAAATAACTAAAGATGGATTTATCATAAAGGCGTGCAGAATGTAGTCCCTTCCGCACTTTATTTTAAATGTTTGCACACGTCAAATGATTAAACTAACAATCCTTATCACTGTTCAGGGTTACCCTGGCACACATACCATCAATGCTATGACAAATGATGTATGCATTCAAAATGCGCTCTCGGTTTATCAAGTATTACTTATTATGTAATGTTTTATTTAATTTTGAGGCATTTGGAGGCTCCATCAGATGGAGCTAGATACAGATTAGTACTGCAGGATGGCTACATCCAGTCTGGGCTCAGAGTTTGTAGAGGCAACAGGAAAATTCTGACTTCTCAGTCGGGAAAAAATCGAAATGAGGCTCTTTGCTTTGAGATCCAATATCTCCCCACTCCCCACATCGACAATAATACGCTGTGGTTAAGCTACAAAATGATTCAAAAACAACAGATAAGGTTTGGTGTATTTTTTTTCCCACCTTACCAGAAACACTTGGAAGAAGAGCTGAATTTTTCTGTAGTAGTCGTCTGTTTTCTGAGAGAAGGAATAAAACAATGCCTGTCCAGGGCATTCCTATGTTGGAATCCTGAATTCTCCAACTTAATTTATTGCACCGTGTTACTTGCAGCCGTAATGGCAGCGAAAAGCGGTTCTGCAAAGTTTTGACTCAGAGCAAACTTTGCAGCACACCTTTTAAACATTGATGGCCAAAAATAAAATGCAGTAGTGTGTGTTGATTTTTCCCACAATACTCCAATACAAATCTGTTTAACGTTTTGTTGTAACGTGAGAACATTTTAAACAGGCCAACGTGAGTGAATCGTCTTTACTGTGACACGTTTCTGCTACCTCTTTTGGTACTTTACGTCCTTTACGCTTTTGTTCAGGCAATAAAACATCTGCTTGAGAGAGAATTAGCTTGGCAGTGCAAATGGCTTGTTTACTTCTGTCTCTGCTCTGATCCTGCCCTCCACACAGTTTGACCAAAAAGGGCTGGGGGCTGACTCTTTCTCTCAACTGTTTTCAGACCTCTCAAGATTGTCCCAAAGAGAGGGAGAGATGTTGGTAGTTGGACCATGACTGTCCGTCCTGGGCACAGCGGTTGCTTGGTGAAACCTCTTTAGGCATGACTTCTGTAATTTGTCTGCTGGGTCTGTATTTATGAGCAAGCTAATTGTAGGGGAGCAACATTGTGCAATTATAACTGGACTTTGAACGTCTGCACTCTGACTTGACGCTGTCTGGCCGCGCTCTGATTCCCACTCGACTTAGGCCGTTGTAATATTTTTTTCTTTTCCTATATAAAAATCACCCTGTAGAACTTTTATTATTTTGTGAATGAGCTTGCAAAACTAGTCAGCTGCCAGGCAGGATTGGGTAAAAATAACCTGAATGCACTAATTTTTCAGCTTTTGGCTCTCTGTCCATTCATTGTTGCACATTCTTTTCTCCTTTCTCCGCCGAGGCAATGAGACGTTTCCAGGCTTTAGCTGTGATGGGATTGTCATGCAGAAAGGCACTATTGTGCAGCGCAGGATCCTGTTTCGCTCTTTCCTTGTAATTAAGAAGGGATTGCATGGACTGGGAGTTGTGGGTGGGGAGGGAGGGAGAGGGGAGGTGTGGGGGCAGGGGATTGGGTTAGTAGGTAATTGGGCTAAAAAGCAGAGCTCTGACCTGCTTTGTGGTGGGCAGGAAGGCCTGGGAACTCAGCTCCCCCACTCACAGAGCCTCCCTGCTGAGGTTTTGTTCAGTGTGTGTGTGTGTGGGCATGTGGAGAGGGGTTGGAGGAAAAGAAGAAGGGTATGCCGGGTGCGTTAATCTGTTTCTTTGCAACTAACACTCGTGTGCGTATGTTTTATTTCAGTTCAATGTGTGTCTGACACAGGAATTTAAAGGAAGCTTTCATTTAAAGTCACTTCTGACGCACGTTTTTGTGGCTGCTTTGCTCACGTTTCCACTGTGAATCATAGGAAATGCGGTCAACTGTACATTTAATCACTTTTTTTGGTCATGATACTTTCGTGTAAGTGAAAACAGAAGCTACACTGAACTTAGAAACCCCTCGACTAGCCGTGCCTTGTGCTCAGAAACTATTTAGGTACGTCGCAGTTATTCTTCATGGGTTGGTCAAATAAAACCTTTATTTTTTTTTTTCTTTTCCAGCCTGAGTCCAAAGGCGGAGGCCTGAATCCGCACCATGGCTGATGTGTTAGAGAGTAGCGGAGCCGGAGCTGTAACAGCGGCCGGCGTGGACTGGCAGCAACGCTGCGTCGCTCTGGAGATGCAGCTGTTGAGGTTCCGCCTGCAGGCTGGGAAAATCCGAGAGCTGCTGGCAGAAAAGGTGAGACGGTGAGAGAACGCTGAACACAGAACTAGATCAGTCATTTCCCAAACAGCGTGGTAGGGAGCCATAATTTAACAACGTGGACAGAAATATGGCATCATTTCAGAGATACCGTAATTTGAGATATTTATGGTAATTTGTACAGTGGTTCATTATCGTTTCTCCTTAATTACTATAAATTACAAGACTGAACAATGACGTGGCATAAGAAGATAAAATAACTTTTTTTCACATATTGGGTGGCGTTGCAGGGCTCCATACACTGAACTGTGAAATCCGCCAGATTATCATCTATGCAAATAAACCAAACTAACAGAAATGCAGCACATTTGATCTTGAACAAGGTTGATGACATTTGGCTATTTTTTTTCCCAAATCACGAGACAATTTTTATCCTTTTAAACTGACAATGTCTATAAACGTGACACTTACTCCTAATGTGTTAAATTGTTGTGTTTTTTTTTTTTGCAGTTTTCAAGGTACCTTTCTGTTGTGGACTAATTATTTCTAAAAGGCAACATGAAAGAGAGATAATCTGCTGCTAAACAACAGTTAAGCATGATTTCACTGATATTTAAAAAGACAAAGATAACATGATGTTCAAGGATCTTATGTTAACATTTAGCAGGGTTAAAATATTACAATATACCCTAAATAGGTCCTCAAAATTAATATTTCATTAAAAGTTTACAGTAAGATAAGTTGTTATAACTAAAAATTATAGACAATTAAGAAAAAAGTTAATTTAAATTAGTGGCATAAAAGGTAAAATACAGCCTACACAAATATTAAGGGTGTTCAGATTCAATGCTGATATTGGATGTTGATCCAATATCAGCAAAAAAATAAAATAAATGATAGAATCTGATTATATTGGTCTGCATCCAAAATCTCACATATCCGAACTCCAACACAAGCAACAGCTTGTATCCAGTATGCCGTGCCCAAATGATCACAGCAACATCAGTTGCTAACGAGTAGCGATGAGTACGAGAGATATTGGTTGTTAATTATTGTCCTCTATTAGAATACAACTTAATCAAGTCCTTTATAAAATTCCACACTACAACATTAATAAAAGTCTGCATGATTCATGCTGATATTGCATGGGTCAATATTGGTATTGGGCAATAACAAAGACTGAAATATCGGTATCGTATGGGAAGGAAACCATAGTAAACGTAACAGCTTTCGAGTCAATACAGACTTATTGCAAACCAGAAAGAAAAATTTTTTTTTGCGTTCGCCAGCCCTCCTCGTGATCAAAAAGATCCCAGTTCAAAGGTTGTTCCTGATCGGTGGAGATTTTGTTTTGAAAATGTGTGAATACTGTTAACTTTATTTGAGTGCCTCGCATCTGCTTCTCATCGGCAGAGTTTTTGTTGTGGAAAACTGTGTTTACGACTTGTGAGGAATAGAAGGCGGCACGATGATACATTTACATATTTACGTGCACGAGGAAACAATTGCGGCACGTGGATCAGTTTTAACTCCAGGTGCTGATGACTGTGTATTTGTGCGAGTAGACAGATGAGATTACCCGCTGCGTTTAGTAAACACTTTGTCCAGCTATGGTGTGTCATCAGGAGGAGGTTTAACGGTCGGCTCAAAGGAATGTTGAAACTCATCCGTTCTGCTAATTTCCCCTTTAGTCGTCACAGTGCTTGTAAAGCTCTGGCTATGAAATAGACTCCCTGATCTTTTGAACAGCATTCATCCGGATTTACATTTGTTCTCATGGACAGATTTAAGAATAAAAAATTGTCCTGTCTTGGCTTTACCATTTTTTGAGTTCGGAGGCTCATTCTGATCATGCATCCAAACATCTTCAGGCTTTCTTTGTCGCAGTGGTTTACCCTCCATGTCATCTATAAACTCCCATTTGGAAAGCCTCTTATTTCGCCAAATTACAATTAGTAGCAATTGGCACACAAAGAAACTTGGTTACTCACAAAGTTTAGGTTAAAAGTTAGTTCCTGGAAAAGTTCCAGGTTCTAATGAACTGTTTTGCATTTCTCTGATTCAAACCTACTTGTAGGGGAAACAGGACTCTGGGGGCAAAATTTATACATAGACATTTTTGTACTTATTTTCTTGCTCCGTTTCTTACAAAAACACACTGGTTATTACATTTGTTGGTTGTTTTTTTATGTCATGCCTCCTAATTTTAACGGTGTCCCTTACGGCAGTAATTTGCATGCATAACTTGTGTAAAAACACATGTAAATTTACTGTAGACGCCATCATCACTATATCTGGATTTTGGGTGGGATAGAGGATCACTATGAGGTCGTCCTGCTGGTGTTTGGAAAGACTGTTCCATGCTCATCATTTTGTCTGTTGCCACGTTTGGAGTGTTATGTATAGACCCACTTAGGAATGGAAAAACATGGGAGAGGGAAAAAAAAGTTGACGCAGTTGTCCTTGACATTGGATTCATGTCCAGCAGCTGACAATGTATCAGAGGAATGAGGGAGAAAGGAAAAAGCCCAGTTTGACTCTGGAGTTTTAATAAGTCCTACATTAAAGGTCGGAACAGGAAATATACCGAAGACTTCTGATCTTCCGGTGACAATAATGTTAAACGCCTCAGTAATACATAATATAGGTACTTTCTTCAGAGGACTGTTTTTACATCAAGTATTATTGTTATGGTTGTGTTAATAAAAGACCCAGCTGGAGTCGTGAGCCGGGCCAGAAAAAAAAAAAAATCTAACTCAGAAACACCAAACAGCAAAGAAAGATCTGCCAAACTTGAGGTCAGAGTTGTTCACAAACACAGATTATAATGCAGCTAAGGGGAAGCATGGATTCAAAAACGTAACATTATACACGGGTCTTCGAATAAAAAGATAACTACAAAAAATGTAAAACTCAATAACGAGAAAGATATCAGAAAATTGAACATTAAGAGCAACTTGGAATACTAAACTTGGGAATGACCTTAAGATGTCATACCATAACTGACTAAATCAAAGCTAAAACAGAAACTATTGTCCAAATAAAAAACAACAAAAAACTACAGCACACATTGTAAATGTATAAAATACGTAAAGCACTGAACACACTAGGATTTTCAAAGTCAAAGGATGAAATAAATTCAAAATCTATATTTAATAATACCAAAAAATGGATTAAAAAAAAGTTATGACAATAGTGAAATTATTGACTAGGTGGTTATTTTCTTTAAGCGTCTGCTTAGACTTGTGTCTTCTTTAATGCAGCGCTGTCTGAGGTACTAAAGATGAGTCAGTATGTTTCTGGTCTGTTACCATTTTAACTAATTAAAGTTTTTCGATGTTCCACCAGGTGTTGTTAGATTGCAGAATGTTTTTGACCATTAGTTTTTAATTTATTAGCCTGCATGCATTTTTTAAAGGTGAAATCAGCACCAATGCTGCTTACACTCCTTATTCCTTATGCTATTTTATATTGTTGTTATTTTGTCACTGGAAAGGTTAGAAAAACTTACTTGGAAACAAATGACTCTTTCTTGCAGGGAAAGCTAATCTAATGAAGTCTGTTGCAACTTTTTTTTTTGCCCACATCACAGATGCAGGAGCTGGAACAGAGGGTGTCAGAAGCCGACCAGAGGGCTGAGAAAGCTGAGAAACAGGTAAAATGCGACTTATTTGGACCGTTGAAAACAATCTTTTGTGTATATTTAAATTTGTTAACATAGTAAAAATTTCAATTTCATGTCAGTTTCGTTTTTGAGGTCATAAAATATTTCATTTAGTAAGTAGTTTAGAAGTACATGAACACTCAAGAGAAAATAATTTTACTAGTAGACAAAGTAGTAGCACACTCCTAAAGGGCAAAAGTGACACACTCATCTTGTTGCAAGATGTTTTTCTCATTGAAAACGCAGAATAAATGTCAATGAGCATGCTGTAAAATGTTGAAAACATTTTATTAAATGTCTATGAGCATGCTGTAAAATGTCAAAAACATTTTATTAAAGACTTTTTAACCTAAACATGTCGTATTTACTAACTTGACTTGCTTTAGGGCAACTGATGCAGCATCATCCTACCCAGGCCTTAAAGCTGGACCACAAGCTACTTTATTTCAGATTAGCTTGCTTTCCCCAGATCTTGTGCTGTTAGCTTTAATCTGCAGTTTTCCATCATTCTTGGCTGTTCCAGGTGTTCTCTGTAAGTAGTAATTCAATAGTACCTTGTCTTTTAAACCCAAACCACCCCAGGGCTTTAAAATTCTTCTCTAAGCAAAGCTGTCAAACGGTATGCTGATCCTTTTCTTCTTTGCTTCGTCAGCAGTCAGTGAAAACCAAAATAATTAAATTGATTTTATTTTAGCTGACACTGATGAGGTTGTGCAATTATTAATTTCCTTTTGCTTTTCAGATCCAGGTCATGGAAGAGAAGTTCAAGTCTGCAAATGTGCAAACCGGCGAATCGGAGAACTCGTCGTACAAAAAGTATCAAGATCTGACCAATCAGCTTCAAGAGAAGGACACTGTCATCAAGAGATTAGAGATCCAGCTGGAACAACAGGTATGGGCTAAAGCTTCAGATAAAGAAGGGGAAACTTCTATTTATGTGTAAGTTAAATCCCACAAATCCTATTTTCTGTATTACAGATGTTAGTCAGAGCCCAGGAGGCAAAAATCATTGAAGAGAAGGCTGCCAAGATTAAAGACTGGGTCACGTTTAAGCTCAGAGAGGTAAGATCAGACATGTTTAGATGAATCCACTGCAGAAATAGATACATCTTGCTAAGTATACAGCAGCCGGTGTATATCGTAGCACCATCTACTTACCTTTTATGGTGCAAGCTTTCATTCGTCTGCTCTTTCACAGATGGAGCTGGAGAACCAGCAGCTGAAACTTGTAAATGTGAAGCAGATGGAGCAGATTGGGCTTCTGCAAGACAAACTGCAATGTGAGTCCTCTTGAAGATGCTTAAAAGATGTTAAAAAACAAGCCGAAAGCATGTGTCACATAAACAAAAGACATTAGGACAGGTTTCTCTTCTTTCATGCATTGAATCACTATATTTAATAAGAAAATCGTATACAAAGAAGGCATCTTTAATGGTTTTAGTCTTTCCTCCTTATCATAACCATTTTTAAATTGATATTTATCAGCATTCTACTATAAGAATGTAGGGGATAGTTTTCTTAACCTGTACATTAAAATAAAAGTAGTATTTATTTGTGTATCTGTATGTTTTTTACTTTTGAGGATGCTTAGTTCACAGGATCTTGTTGAGGGTATTTCAGCGGAAGAATAATTTCTTCCTACTGTAAGCGATGTTCTGGCTCATGTTTATGAGGATCTGACTGCTCATAAACACGTTCTGTAGCAGCGCTCAAACCTTCTACACAATAACAGCACATTGCTTACTAACATTACGGTGCTACTCTGGAGCCCGATTCTAAGTCTGTGTTTGGACACTTGGTGTTTACACCGCTGCGAAACACGCTTCTTTTGATGAAGGACTCTTTGGACCTTCTGCTGAACGGTGTAAAGTCTGTCTTTTCACAAAGCTAGGTTAGCAAACCTGTAGTTAAAGATGGCATCCGAGCAATCTCTTCATCTCTGTAAAAGGGCCGTCCCAGTTGTCTGTGTTTACGCTGACGGACCATCCATTATGTCCCTTACCTGATGTTAACTTGTGCTTTTAACTGGATAGGGTTTTCAGTCAGAGCATAATATTTATTATTCGCAGAGTTTTTGAATACATACCGTACTTGGATCTATGAGAGTTTTTCAGCTGCCTCTGTGTTTGTTCTACAGCTCTGTTAGAGAAACCTGCATCTTTTGGATCCCCTGCCACCTCCCCTGGTTTAGATGCCCACCTGGTGCCCAACAGTCCGCTGTTTCCGCCCAGCTGCCCCAGCACCCCACCCGCCCAGGATGACAGCTGGAGACAGACTGGCCTGCGTGGGGCCTCTAATATCAAGAGCCTGCCAACAGGTGGGCTACCTTTTATATTTGTGTGATTTTCCTAATGTTCTGATGCTGTAACGGAAAACTTCAATCAATTTTATTGTATTTTTGTTGCGACAGAATAACATACGGAACTCTGTGAATGGTTGTTAGAGACATTAGTAAACATACAACTCAAAAGGACCAACACAGCAGAAATTGCAGGTACAACAAACCTAAACTTTAAACATCTCACAGAGTTCTGCTTCGCCAACCATCTAAAATAAAAAGGAAAAGATAATGATACAACTGCAAACTTACCAAGATGCTACAGTCAAGATATACTAACAATGGAGAAGTGGGGCATTAAACAGAGACAGGGGGAAAAAAGTCATGGTAACTCTTCCACAGCATTGGTTGGGGAAATCTCTTGACAGTGCTGTTCATTTTTTTCACTTTTGGTCAGGTCACTTTTCGTCTACATATACAGTATATGGCCTTATGTGCTGAAAACCTGAAATTGTAGATCACCATTGTCGCCCCATCATCTCAATGTAACATGGTGATTTCAGCATAATGCTGTGGAAACATGTTTCTCCAGCAGTTCTGTGGAACAGCTAGTATGTAGGTGGATAAAGTCAAATGCAGGATAGTGCCGAGATGGTAGAGGCTAAAAAGATCTATAGCCGGCGCAAAGCATCTGTTCACAGCAAGACCTGAGCTATAGTTGCTTAGAACGATTGAAATTTTCGGGTCGAGATTTGCAAGGCTTTTAGTGACATACTACCAACAATTTGGTGCTGTACTGTAGTTCCTGAAAAAGGCAGCTCCACAAGTACTGACTCGGGAGGCTGAAAACCAATTTTCCAAATGATTGTTAGCAGAATTATTAGAAATTGTCATCATATCTCCCATTCATGCAGATTTAGTTTCTTTATCGCATAAGCAGTGTGATTAATAATTTTCTAAATACTGTATAATCTGCTCCTATGTGTATTCTATAAAATTATTTAGAATAGAAATTGTATCTATTAATCTTTGCTAACACTTTGCTAACAGAGGTAATAACTGACTTATTTTCTTTCTTTCCCAGATGTAAAAAGGACTCCAGCATTGGTCAACAAAGGAGTTTGTCTTGGAGACCTTACACTCTACGATAGTCAGAGCTGGATCAAGGAAGGTCCAGGCAGCTCCGTTACTGGACCAGAACTCCGACTGAGCCCAGAGACTAAAGCATTGGGCTCAGATAGAGACAACTCCTCTGATGAGCTTAGCAGCAAGTTCCGCTCTCAGTGCCTCCACTCATCCTCGTCCTCCTCATCTTCGTCCTCCGCGTATGAGATGCCGCGCAGACCGAGCTCTCCTGGGTTGACCATGACGGTAGACCCCAAAAGCCCCCTCCTTTCCCGCTCGCCCTCCACCAACAACCCCTTTCCTCTTCCGCTTCATCCTCCGAGTCATCAGACGGGCACCAGCATGACATTACCTAAAGTGCGAACTCCCCTCACCCCCAGAGACAGCATCCAGCTGCTCAAGAAGCATTACAGCCAACCACAGCCCGGCCTGGACCGACTGCACCAGCTCAACGTCAACATAGACATCATGACGCCATCCTCCGCCTCGTCCACCCTTAAGAGCACAGGCACCGCCACTTCACCGTTCTCTCGGCTTGTGGAAGAAACCGACATTGATGACAGGATCCTTGACTGCATGGATGGGGTCGTGCAGGGGACGGAAACAGATGAGCCATCTCAAGATGGGGTTTCCTTTGTGGGACTAGCGGAGGAGCTTGAGCAGTTGGATCCGGAGGTCAAGCCACCAACTCCTCCGTTGCATCGCTTACCTTCATGGGTACAAAACAACTTAGTGTTCATGATAGTTATTTTAATTGTAAGCTAGTGGAGTTAACGGACGGTTATGGGTTTTATGACTTGCCTCGGTTTTTCTATTTAGTTATTCTGGATCATATTCTGGTTGGTTCTAGTCCAAACAGGCTGTTTATCATGTGCTCAAAAGTTTAAGACCAGCGCAGCAGAAAGAAACAAAACGATCATTAAGTAGCTTGATTCCTGTTCAAAAATATGTTTAGGCATGCTTGAGCATTTAAGAAAGACAGCTGCGGTTTGATGGTCCTCAACAAACAGTAGCCCACTTACTCCACTGACGGAGGATGTGGACGTTTTAGCCAGTTTTAAGTAACATGCTAAAATTATTAAATTACGATTTATCGCCGTAATCCTCAAAATTGTAAACCTACAAATATTAATCCCCTGCTGACATGATACACTCAGGGGAACGGCTTGTGACTTCAGGCTCTTTCAACACATGTGATTGTGATTTTGATAATATTCTTTTCTCTCAAATGAACACCGTTTTCTGAGAGCGTCCCTGTTGGCTCTAGTTGTTTTACTTGGATATTACTATTCCTGCTGAAATATTTATATTTCTTTCTGGCAAGGAACTGAACTTGGTCTCTGTCGACATCGAGGAAGCCTTGTGCAGTCAAAATGTAGATTAAGCAGCATCTTGCTATTAAAAGCCGTCAGGACCCTGTTAAGACTACATAAACCATGAGCAAAGGTCATGACAGTCTGAAAATAAAATAAAAGCCTATTTTATTTTTATTTTTTGTAAAGATTTAGACTTCCTTAGGTCATGCCCTTGTTATGATCCACCAGCGTGTAATGTGCTGTCCTTTATTTTCTCCCCTTGTCTTAAGCTTTTGATTAGGACAATAAAATAGAGAAGAGTTACTAGGCCTTTTTTTAATCAGTGACAAGCTTTTATTTTAAGCATTTCTAGTAAAAGATTGTTTAAAGTGAATGTATCTGATTGTGTTGCTCCCTACAGGAGAGTCGAATCTACGCTGTGGCAAAATCAGGAATGAGAGTATCTGAAGCGGGGACTTTAGCCAGGGGCCCTGGACGAGGTGAGCGGGAATCATCCTCCGATTCATCACCACACTGATTCTATAACAGTAATCAAACCCCGTAGGGGTTACCTGTGTGGGAACTGACTCAGTACAGTGAATAGACTTGTCAATTAACTGACGCTTAAGTTGCCGAGGTGGGCAGGGTAGCTTGTAGGGATCACCCATTGGGGCTTTTGATGTCACTTCCTCTGGCCTGAGGCTATGCACACCTTTGCAGATGTCGGAGTCTCCTCAAGAAGACTTTTTAAACCCTCCTACCATTGATTTTTTTTTTTTTCAAAGGGGATGGGAAAGAAAAGGGGATGGTGGAAAGTCTGCTCTTTAGTGAGCAGCTATGAAAACCTCATGGTCTTGTTGTGATGTGTGTTGTGTTTTCAGTCTTGATAAATCTGTTTTTATCAAGAGGCAGATATTGAGGTTTAACGTCCTGGCTGTTGTCTACGTTTGTATTGCCAACAACTTACTGTAGCAGCACAGGTTTTAGTATTATAATCTTGTACATCATGTAGTGGAGTTTCTGATCCAAAAACGTCCTAAACATGAGTTTTCAGGTTTTGGCTTGAAGGGAATTTATTGAATTTAATAGTCTTGTTTTCTTATTGGCAGCCGATCAGGTACATTTCATAATTCATTCACCACTGTTGACCATTATCGCTGCTATGAAATGCATATTTTATATTATTGAACCATGCAGTAGTAGTGTAAGATTTCTAATGAATGGAAGCAGCTAAAAGTCCCACTCATTTAGTTGCAGCTAGTTTTGGTGGTTAAACTATTAAACAATTCTGTTTCTTTATTTTTTTTGAAGAATTCATGTTACAAGACCACTTTTTAAAGAATGTGACCATTTGATATACTATAGCTCATTCTGCAGGATCCTAAGGCTATCTCGGGCATGAAGGAATAATACAACCTGTTTAGTCAGTTCAACGATTGGTTAGGTGTCGCCACTTTCTCATTTGACTAATTAGATGCAAAGTAGCCGGTAATGTACTATGAGCATGCCTCGGATGAAGAAGCTCTGCAAACTCCGCAAAGGCTGAGCTCCACATTCTGCACATTGGTTGTTCCTGCTGGGTCATTTGTTTTTTTTAATGTTTCAGGCTCCACCTTACCCCAGTATCCTGCATCAGGTTCTTTTGCACAACTGATTTACAAGAACATCAATGTTCCAGTTTACACCACACTGAAAGGGGTGAGTAAAATGTCCCTATTACACAACACATTAACTATTTGTAGCTTTTATCTGCATAAGTGTTCTATATTCTGGCAATGCAAAGATAGATGATGTTAGTGCGAGAGCAACCTGCCAATTTACATGTATATTTTCTAGAAAGCCACTAAGATCAGCAGCGTGCCTCTCCCGGATGATGACTCCAGCTCTGAGGACGACAGCAGCTCTTTGGCCAGTTTGCGCACCTCCAACCTAAGCCCGGAGAGGAAAGGCAGCGTTCCTGGGAGCCCACGAGCCGTAAAGAGAGGTGAGGAAAAGGTGGAGACTTTAGAAAAGGCCTTTTACAAATGCTTGGTGAGTTTGTGCATTTTGAGATTGAAAATGATGAGGACCAGCAGCCATATTTGCTTGCAGTACACAATCAAAATACACTCTCTGTTGTCAAACAGGTGTGTCCATGTCCTCCATCAGCTCTGAGAGCGATTATGCGATCCCCCCCGATGCCTACTCCCTGGACAGCGACTACTCCGAACCTGAACACAAAGTCCAACGCACGTCCTCTTACTCCTGTGAGAGTATCGGGCCAGTAAGTCCACTCTTACTGTCAGTTCAGTCAAGAGAGAACAGTTTCATCTGACAGATGAGATGAAATGTAATTGTGTCTCTGAAGGAGACGATGGAGAAGTCAGGGTACCTGCTGAAAATGGGCAGTCAGATAAAGGCCTGGAGACGTCGCTGGTTCGTCCTGAGGAACGGAGAGATCCTCTACTACAAGTCTCCTGTGAGTCTGCTTCCTTCTTACTAAACTAAACTATGAATAAAGAGTTTATAAAGTTTTTGTTTTTGGCCTTTGTTGTTAAATGTTTAACAGCTTTAAACATTTGAATAACGGAGTTTTAGATGTTCTGTTTTTTTAGTTTAGGTGGAATGCACAGTTTTGGTTCAATTGCATGTTCCAAAAGTTAGCATACTGCTCTATTGTGCTTTTAAACTCAGCTCAAATGCCTTTATCCAGAGATTTATAACCTAAAAACATTTCATTTTGATGTATCACTTTAAGGAGGGGCCAATTTACATCCTTTCCAGTTTTTAATTTTAAAAAAAAGTCGAAACCATTTAATACCTAACAATAACAACTTCCTTTGTGCAGGTCTGGGTTTTTTTTGAACGGAAATATATATATATATATATATATATATATATATATATATATATATATATGGTTCTACTTATTTACTGCGCATTTTTGTTTTTTCCAGAGTGATGTTATCAGAAAACCTCAGGGTCAGATTGAGCTGAACTCGTCCTGCTGCATAGTACGCGGCGAGGGAGCACAGACTTTCCAAGTGAGTGGAAACACATTTGGCCTGAAACAGTTAGTTCACAGGATATTGTTGAGTGTTTAACTGCAGAAAACGCATATCTGTGAATGTGGGTGGAAAAAGAAAGAAAGAAAGAAGTTATGTGAAAATAAAGTCTGAAAAAAAGAAGAGTTTTACTCCTGCATACAAGGAGAGATGACATCAGGGTCAGACAAGCTGAGTCTTGATCTGATCGGAGTAAAAACACTTTCTAATTCAGATTTTTTTTCTACCCTATTATATCTCAACTTCACCCTATCAGCTGATTACAGAGAAGAAGACGTTTTATCTGACGGCCGACTCGCCCAACATTCTGGAAGAGTGGATCAGAGTTCTGCAGAATATCCTGAAAGTCCAATCCAGCAGCCCCATTACTGTGGAGACGAGGGCAAAGCCAACAGTGAGAGGCTGGCTTACGAAGGTTAGAAGTGTTGTGCTGTAACACATACACATAATGCAAAGCCTGGAATACAGATACACTGAGGTACGGAAAGGTCTCCAGAGCGCGATCCTCTGTCTGAGCAACTCTTGAAAACGTTCACGTTCAGACACAGAGGCAGGATCAGGATCTGCTGGAATGTTATCCTCCACCCCCCTGCTGTTAAAATAGACACTTCTGGAGTGTGAGCATGACTGGTCTCTGACAGATGAATGACAGCCTCAAGCCGAGGTGATGGTGCTCACATCCTCTCACTGACACACACAGGCTGGCTTTGATCTGGGGCTTGTGACACAATAGTAGAGGCATGGGAAGATTCTGCCCCCGAGAGGTGGTATAACCACTATGGGCCCCACTCTTCTGATGGAAGCACAGCTGGCTTCTTCTTGAAGGCGTCATCGCTGTCTTCATATTTCTGCAGAGAAGCTCAGGGATGTGTAATTATTGTCTCCAGCTGCCAGCTTTGTTTATGTTGTGTGTAGTAAAAAGATGTGCTGATGGTGGGTTTACTTTGGGCAGGTGTTAACCGTCACCTTTGCTTCGGAACAGAGGTTAAGCTTCAAGGGTTTGCTTGCCCGTCGACAGACGGCCTTAAAATCTGCAGCTTAGATGTAGAAAAATTCTCCAATAAATATATTTCAGGGTCTTTAAAATCACAAGCATAACGCCTTGAAAATTATTCACGTTAAAGCACTTTTAGAGGCTGGAATTTATGTGCATTTTTCTTATTAATAATATACATTTAATGTGACAAGTTTAGAAAGGTTTAAGGGGGTATGGCTGTCTTGCATCAAACTAAACAAAAGAAAATACAATTTCTAAAATTTACAAAGTTCCCAAGCATTTTATCTGAAATATTTCCTGTCCTTTCTGTGCTGCTTTTTTTCTTTTTCTTGTAAAGGTCAAACATGGACACTCAAAGCTGGTGTGGTGTTCCTTGGTTGGAAAAATGTTCTACTACTTTCGCAACCAAGAGGACAAGGTTTGATATGCCCACAAGGGGTTTTTGTCAAAAGTCTTTTTTCTAAATGCTTTTTATGGATTTTGTTCCTTTTAAGTAGCTTTAAAAAAAAAAAAAAAAAAAAAAAAAAAAAATATATATATATATATATATATATATATATATATATATATATATATATATATATATATATATATATATATATATATATATATATATATATATATATATATATATATATATATATATATATATATATATATATAATGTGTGTGTGTATAGATTGTTGCCTATTTGTGCTATTTTGTGTCTTCCAGCTTCCTCTGGGTCAGCTGCAGATGAGAGAAGCTTCTGTGCAGGAGGTCGATCGCTCCTGTGATTCAGACGAGGACTACGAGGCTGGAGATCGGGGATTCCTCTCTTCTCACTGCACACTTGTCGTACAACCCAAAGACCAAAGTCCAACTTACCTGCTCATTGGCACCAAGCAGGAGAAGGTTGCAGAACAGGAAACATGAAATATGTGGTTAATGTATTTGACGCCACCTACATATTGACAAATATGTTTTATTTTGCTCAGGATACCTGGTTTTACCATCTGACTGTAGCTGCAGGATGCAGTGGAACCTTTAAAGTAGGCACAGAGTACGAGCAGCTCATTGGTAAACTTCTGGATGTGGAGGGAGACCCAGGTGAGAAGAAACTGCATCACTATAAAGAACATTTGTGTCGTTTTAGGTTAAATGTTTGGAACGTGAATTTAAACATGAAAGCAGAAAGGGAAAATTTTATATTTACATCAGTGTCAACCTGCTGGACTACTTAAATCTTTGCAATTAATCGGGGAAAAGATGAACATTTCTAGTAATCTTTTATGTTGTTTTCTTTATACAAACAAAAGTAAATGATTTTACTGATATTTTAAACAATGTCAAAAATAAGAGATTTTTTTTCAACGAAACATAAAAGATATGTCGTTTCAGATTAGTGTGCCGTTGCCTTGACCATCTTGTATGTTTGTTTTAATATCTAAGTAAGATTCGGTAGTATCGTTCTGATCCATGACGGTTCTCCAGTTCCCTTTAAGCATAGCAGAGAAGCCTGTGATATTTTTGTCAGTTGCTGCTTTGACGACCCATCTTTGCATTGTCTCTGGAAGTTTAGCTCTAAACACATTTTGTCCTTTGTGTTCTTCCCAGAGTCTGTGCTGTGGAAGAGTGAAGCCTTGAGCTTCTGTAAAGAGGGGCTGCGCTCGCCTCTCACCACTTTGCCATCTGAAGCTTTGCAGACTGAAGCTCTCAAACTCTTCAAGGTCTGTCTCCAAACTCATCCCTCTGTTTGTTTCTTGTTTTTAACCCTTACCCACCCCACCCTCAAAAGCTCTCTGAACTTTGTTTAACAACTCTTTCATGCATGTGCGCTGTGCCCCTAAAATATCAGACACTTGTGTCCGACGGCCCCCGGCTCATCAAAAGCAGGGAAGAGAGATAATGGCCTTGATTATCTGCTCTGATTGGGGCTAACTGTTCCCTGTGGTTTGCTGCCACTGTGAAAGAACGGCCGCTCTCCTCCTTTAAGAAAAGTTGTGACAGGTCAGGGCCCTTCAAGAATGACAGGAATTGAGATCAAAGCAAAATCATGAGGTTGTACTTTGACCGTGGCTCCTTTTTCTCTCTTTTCAACTTCTTAACTCTGAATCTGGCCCCTCTTACGCGCCCTCAATGAACTGTCAGTTTTCCTCACCCCCAGTCGCTCAACTGAAAGCAGAAATGGACGCCTCTATCTTTGACCATCCATCCCTGAAAACTGTCCCAAATGCAAACAATAAGTCCAAATAGAATGAATGACAGTCTTTCCAGCTTTTGAAGCTATTGAAGTTTTAATGAATCAGAGGAGACTGATGAGAAATAATAAATCGAGTCCTTGTTTTTTAGCTGTCTCAAACAAGAGGGGTTCGTTGTTAAAGTTCCTTGTTATCCATCTATCCATTTATCATCTAACCCGCTTATCCTTGTGGGGTCGCAGGGGTCTGCTGGCGACTATCTCTAGCTTAAAATGGGCGAGAGGCTGGGGTACACCCTGGACAGGTCGCCAGTCCATCGCAGGTTACTTGTATATGTGCTGCATTAATGGACCAAACCTCTTTGTACTTGAGCGGGGCAATGTGTCTTCAACACTTTTTCAGCTAGAACTTCTGATTGTAATGGATTTCCTCCCTTTATTTCTTGAAAAGAGATGAAAAATTCAAAAAACAATATTTTCAAAAAGCATGTAAATTTTTTAATTGACCTTCTTTAAATTGACCCCAATTCAAATCGTTTTCATGCTTGCGAAACAAAATGGTCAGCCCTCGTGGTTGTGATGGCAGGAAAAAAGGGGAACATTTGATAAATTGATCAAATCCATTTATTGCCAAGCTCTAATGTTCATATTTTGTCATATTATAGCCACAAAATATGACTATATGTAATTGTGAAGTGGGAGGGAACAATTACATTACTTTGTTTGCAAATAAAAATATGGGAAATGCAGCATGCGTTTGTATATACCCTCCCTTCTATCTTATACCCACACATACCTTTGAATACCTTTAGAAGTGTCTTACTAGTACGAAAAACCAATTTGAGGGTAATTAAATCAGGCGATTAATGAATCACCGTGTAAATGAAGCTTCATAAAGACTAAGGAACACACAACAATGAGTTAGGCACGACTACAAATCTACAAAAAAACATGGCCATCCACCTAAACTCACAGGGTGGTGACCAGGAGAGCTTTAATCAAAAGAAGCACCTAAAAGGTGCACAGTCACTGTCTATGAGCTGCAGAGAGTGATCTGTTGAGGAGGCAACTACTAGGTGTGCATATCACAATTCTGTAGATTCTCACAAGTTATGTAGAGGAGAGGGCAAAATGTTAATGTTCTGACCCACACCCGTGTGAAATGAGACCCCATGGATGTTATATGGAAACCTTTATACACATCCCCCAACCAATTTGACTGAGCATGAACTATTTTACTGATCTTTTGGCCTCCTTATGTTCAAAGCTGGTAGGCCCGCAGGCAGTGCATGTGCTGTTTCCAAGATACCTTGATGTTTTTGCATTATCCCATCGTTAGCTTAGCTAAAAAGTCTTGTTCCCCTCTTTGCAGTCGTGTCAGCTTTTCATCAACGTGCTGGTCGAGTCTCCTTCTGTCGATTACCACACATCACTGGCCCAGAACGCCCTGCAAGTGTGTCTGACTCACCCCGAGCTGCAAAACGAAATGTACTGCCAGCTGATCAAGCAGACCAACCGCCGGACACAGCACAACTACGCCCTCACCCAGGTCAGCAGCATGCACACTTATTTACAAAGACTAAACCATTTTATGTGACTTACCACCAAGAGAGTAAAATCATTTCTTTCTATTTTCTATAGTGTTGGCAGCTGTTGTCATTGTGTGTGGCGCTGTTCCTCCCTCAGCAGCATTTCCTTTGGTACCTGAGACATTATCTCCAGCATAATGCTGACCCTAGGTGAGAACTAATCCCGTCTACTATGAAGTAATAAACTTCAACCTTTGGTTGATTTATGAGTTGTTTTTTTTCCTCTACTGCTGTTTGTTTGTTAACCACAAAGGACTGAGGTTGGGAAGTATGCCGTATACTGTCAGAGATCCTTGGAGAGAACGTTACAGAACGGAGAGCGGGAAGCCAAGCCATCCCGGATGGAGATCGTGTCCATCCTGTTGAGGAACCCCTTCCATCATTCTCTGCCTTTCAGTATCCCAGTTCACTTGATGAACAACACTTATCAGGTACCAATGCAATATTAAAAGGTCTTCCAAAAATCACATTCCCTTAAGAGGCCGATCCCGTTGTGATAGCATACAAACACTGATCCTAAGTACTACAGCCACCATTTCCAAACTAAGATTCTAACTTTTGGCAATATGCTCTGATTGTTTGCAAAGGTTGTAGGGTTTGATGGCTCCACTGCGGTGGAGGAGTTCCTGAACACACTGAACCAGCGCGTCGGTATGAGGAAGACACAGCTGACGGGGTTCGCCCTATTCACTGATGACCCCTCTGGTAAAGACCTGGAGCAATGTCTACAGCCGTCAGCCAAGGTAGGACTTGATGTGCCTGAGAGAGTTAAGTGTTTAACGTTTTTTACTTGTGCTTTGAGAAACATTTGAAGTGGGTGGCTTTGATTTACACTGGCTTCTCATAAATCCGAAAAACAATGTTGAGAGCCCAAACATCCACAACACAATCAATGATAAAAGTAAATATTTGTCACTTTATTAAGTCCACAATATGTTGTAAATTTTAAAAATGAATGAAAAAAGTCTTAATTTGTCATGTAATAGTATAGAATTACTTTTATTATAATATAAATAATTTAAGCTGTCATTATGATTAATTAAGTACCTACCAGCATCAACACAAACACTCCAACAACAATGTAGCACTGTTAGCTCCGCCCACTGCCTCTAATTAGCCGACTTAGGTGAATTGTTCATTTGATGCAACAGAGGAATGTAAAAAAAAAAGTGAAATCTTAATGCTTTCAATAAACAAATAAAACAAACAAATAAATTAATTAATTGTCCTTTATTTTAGCTCCTGTTTACCTGTAGCTTTACTAAATCCCCCCAATGGGGGACAATTAAGGTACGCGGATCTCTATTCTGTTTCTGTTCTATTGTATTCCAGTGAACTATTGTACTTTTGGCTCACTTTTGTCTCCTTGTGAAAACAATTTTAATCAGAGATGGCAGAAATGGTTTTGCCACATCATGCATTTTCTTGGGTGAAATTGTTTCAACATGTTCAACAACCACACAAAAGAACGTTTCAGTTCTGTCCTGCCTTTTTGATAAAAAAAAGTTTTTTTAGAAAAACACTACTGCCACCTGCTGGCCTAAATGAAGCAAAGAAAAACTGGAAGTTTTGTCTAATATCCATTTTGTCTAATTTCTGCAGATCTGTGATGTTATTTCCAAGTGGGAGCAGGCTCTGAAAGAACTGCATCCTGGGAAAAACGAAGGGACGCGGATTGTTCGGCTGACCTACAAAAACAGGTAGACTTTTTTTTCTTTTTTCCAAAGCACTACAACAGATTTTACTTTTAATGCTAATAAAAGTTTACATCTTAAATGAGAATAGTATGTGTACATGTGAGGACTATGCCGTAAAATGCTTTATAGGTGTTTGGTGATGAATTACACTGTTTATGTGAGCCTGTGTGAAAACTGGTTTCATCACAACAATCATTCCCCACTGTTTGCCCAGGTTGCGTTTCAGATCTCAGGTCAAGGGAGAGACAGAGCGAGAGCGTCTCCTGCTGGTGTACCAGGTGAACGATGAAGTTCAGCAAGGCCTCTTCCCTGTGAACAAAGAGCTGGCTCTTGAGGTGGCGGCACTAATTGCACAGGTCCGTGTTAACACATAACTGTGTTTAATTATAGTCAGGTTTCAACTTCAAACCATATTCATGTTTTACTAGGATGCCACGAGATACACCAACTTAAAGTAGTGTATCATTGTGAAGTGGAAGCCAAGTGAAGTCGACACCCTGCTAGAAGGGGAGCTATCACCACTCTCTTAAGTCTTTTGAGGCCCCTGAAAGGTTTTCTCATAGAACGTTTCATTAATTTAGTTGCATTGGTCTTTACACTGTAGCAGGATGCTAATACTCCCAGATTTAACTTATCAGAATATTTGTGTTATTTTTTTTCAACACAAAAAGCATTTTGCTTCTTTGCCAGAAGATTTTGGTCTTATCTGATTATATTCCATCACATATTTACTGCATCTTTGACAAAGCTTGTGGAAGACATCAGATCAGAGCAGCATAGATCCACTTAAGCTTTGAATCTCCTCTATAGTTACTCTGGGCCTCTTGGTTGACACTCTAATTAATAAACCTGTCGGTTTAGATTTTTCTCTGACTTTACAATCTTTAGCAGTCTATTACACAAATTCCAACAAAAGACATTGGGTTTGTAGCTGTTAGGTGGGAAAAAAACTGTTAAAACAGCCCCGAATAATTCTATAATCACAATAAATGCACAGTCAAAAGGTTTAGTGTCTATGTTATTTGGCAATTCTACTTACTCTTCTTGGGAGTCCTCGGAATCATCACCTTATAAAAACGTCAAGCTTTTCAACGTTTTTGTTCATTCGAGGTTTTTGTATCAGAGGAAAGGATCCTGTTCTCCTATCTTTTAACCAGATAATTGAAACTTTTTTGGTATATTTTTTTTAGAGTTGATATTCATATTTGGCTTAATGTTACTGAAGACATCCATCTTGTTGTTCCTTTAGGTTGAACATGGTGATTTTGAGCGATCAGGTGTTTCCTCTCCCACCGGCTCGCCTCAGTCTAAGTCCCAGCAGATTCTCCTGCAAGCCTTGGAGCGCTTCTATCCAAAACGCTACAAACAGGAATGCACCACAGAGCAGCTGAGGTGAAACAAACGTCCTTAAACATTGCGCTTTTCCGGCAGCAGATCAGATTGGGCAGGAAGTTGTTGTTGTTTTTCAGAGATCTTACCGACCGTCTGGCCTCCAAGTGGTCAATGCTTCGCGGGTGCAGTGCAGCCGAATGTGTGAGAATATATTTGACCGTGGTGCGAAAATGGCCTCTGTTCGGAGCCAAACTCTTCACGGCAAAGGTTTGGTTTTTAATCTCAATTCTATGTCCTAGCTTTTTTTTTTGGAAAAAAGACTTATTGGCTTGTGTCTTTTGTCTAATGGAAAACAAATAAGTGTTACTACTGACAAAACCTTTAAGGCGAAGACTTTTAGGAATATGACATGGTAGCCTCTGTCCACAGCCTGTTCCTCCTTCTCCGGTTGACCACAGCCAGGTGTGGCTGGCAGTCAGCGAGGATGGGCTGTGTGTGCTGGACAGCAGGATGGTGAGTTCAAAGCTGTGTTGAAAAACGGAACAATATCAAAAACAGTTCATGCTCAACAAAGTCTCTCCAAGGTTACTTGTCAAGTTGTTTCACTCCAAAGCCCAGGAACTGTAGTTGGTTGTTAAAGCCATGCCGTACAGCTGACTCAGCCGCGGCCGCAAAGCTGTCTTGACCCTCCGGAAAACAGTGGTGTGTCAAGAAATCCAAAGGAAGATAAAATGTTCAGATTTTAGATTTGACGTAACCGGTCCTGACGGACTTGTAAGCGATGTTGAAGCGAGCTCTGTAATTTTCTTCGGCCCGCATCGAGTCCTCGGTCTGGCTTGCAGCGAGGCTCATCGTTTCAGAATACCAGAGAAAGAAATGCAGTGAAAACTGCGTCACTCTCTGTTATGCTTAGTTTGGCCGACAGAAAAGCAGAAATTGACGTCATTTCTCAAACAAACTCCTGGCTCTGCTTAATATGAAACCGGAACATGCTCATCTTCTGTTTTACAGCAGTTTTCTCACTACCAACGTGTTTTGTTTGTATTTCAGCAAGTATTGCTTACGTACCCATACCCCTCAGTGATCACTTTTGGTGGCTGCGGTGAGGATTTTATGGCCGTCACCAGCCAGCAGAGGGAGTACGAAGTTGGAAAGAAGAATGCAGAAAAGCTGGTGTTTGCTATGGCTAAACCAAAGGTAACTATTTTTTTTGTTTTCATTTGATTAAATCCAACATTTCACAAAGTGAACTCATTTTTCTTAAATAAGGCAATTCATTTTAATTAACACACTTTCAACAGTTTATAACAAAATTAGGCATAAAGAAAAGGTTTCTTTATGCCGAATTATTGTCTGCATTAGAAATTGTCCTTATAACTTCAAAATCTTAATTTTATTTATACTATTACTGCCGCATTATGTTTTTTTTTCTTTTTATATATATCATGATAACCATTTATGTCTTCCAGGATTGCAAGAACAGAAATATGCCCTTTTGATCTTGCAGGCATGGTTTGAAGGCGCTTGCAGTTTATTCTCAACACATAAACGTTGCAGAACGTCTTTATTGTACTGTGTTTGAAAAATACTCTACGACTAGTCAGAAACTTTAAGTAGCCGTAGTTATAACACATAAAGAAGCAGTAGTGGAGGAGGCATGTGAATACTGCACAGGAAGTACCTCCAAGACAAAGATACCGATGTTCTTGTGCTTGCCAACCCAAGAAAAAGGACCAAACGTCCTTCTGAGTTTGTAAATGCTAGCTCATTTCCACTTTATTTTAATATGACTCTTTGATGATGTTGATAACATGGTTTCTTTTTTATTTTAATTAATCATCTCTGTACAAAAATATATTTTTTTTCCTGCATTTAGCTCCTGCTAAAGGAGTCAGGCTTAAAAAAAAGTGTGCATAGATGGCAGGCTAACAGTAGCTGCCCTCTGTTCTGTTTTAACATGACCGCTTGATAATTGTGCGAGTAACATTTCCTTATCTTTTGTCCACGCTTGCTTAGAAAAAATTGCTAACAAAAACAAGTTGTTTTCAAACTTCATAGCCTAATGACTATGATTTTTATCAATATTAATTCTGTTCTAAGTTAAAAACATTTGTAAATATGGGTTTATAGATTGGGGGGTTGAGTTAAGGAAGAACTTTCTAAAACAAACTAAGGTTTAAGGAAGAAAAACCGGCTATACAGTACTTTTTGTGAATGGGGAGACCAGATTTCCTTCTGTGTTTGTGCAAAAAGTCTGTGGAGCTTGAATACAGGGTCATGTTACCCCTCTAGGCGAGGCTTATAGGGTAACCTCATTCCTGAGGGAAGATCATTCGAGTTTCTCAGGTTTTACAGCCTCGGCGCAAATGTGACATGTCACCTCTCTGGGCTCAAATAAATGGCGTTCATGTCATAATGCTAAAGCAATTTGGTCTGCTTTGTTTCGTCTCGCCCTTTTCTCTCATCTCAGATACTGGAGCTGACTCTGCTCATGGCCAGCTACATTAACCACTGGAACCCCAGCGTCCCATCGGCTCCCC
The DNA here is from genome assembly GCA_032876305.1 of Orestias chungarensis. Taxonomy (NCBI): domain Eukaryota; kingdom Metazoa; phylum Chordata; class Actinopteri; order Cyprinodontiformes; family Cyprinodontidae; genus Orestias; species Orestias chungarensis. The sequence continues at coordinate 1,728,102 of JAVLVB010000657.1, forward strand.
AGCAGCCACTCAGCCACTGGGATGTGGACAGTCGGCACTTCCCTGCCATGAACTACACCACCAAGGGCCCAACCCTACTGTAAGCTGCAGCAGCGAGGCTTCATGACAGCAGTTATAGTTGGACGACATCAAGTGGACAAACCTTGTTTTTTTTATTCTATTGGAACAGAGGATATTTTTAAACATTAAAAGTAGCATGATACGTCAATTTATTTCTATAGGAGAGTATTACACAAAGATGTGGTTTTGTTTTCACTCATGCTATTTATTTTTGGAAATTGTAGGTACTGTTCGTCACAGACTGCTCAGATGGACGTGACAAACATTTTATTTTATTTAAAGTACTGTATGAACATTTAGGCCAATTGGCACGTGGTAGTGTAGTTATTAATATAGCATTAATGCGCCATGAAAGTTATTCCCCATTTTCTTATGAAAAAGTGTTTAAAATATGTGTATTGGGATTAAATGTTATGGAACAACACAAGGTAATGCAGAGCTGTCCTCTGAACTAGAAGCCTAAACCAGGCTGGCAATTGTTAGAGGCAGAAACACTTCCTATAAAATCAAATTGATTACGTAGTTTGTTGCTTTGCAGTGGAATAAATAATCGAATGTCTTATATTAAGTATTTATTGGAGGTCCATTCAGTCAATATAAAAAAAAACCTGTTCAAATTGTTCCAGTTTGTTAACATTAATTATCTATAAGCAAATCAATTTTTATTTTCCATCACTTTACCTCTTTTCTTAATTTATTTCCAATTTAATTCGTTTTCGTTATTATTCTTTCTAAAAAGTTTTAATTCCTCTTGCTGGTTGTTCTGTTAACAAAAAACACCCCTTAAATTTTTTTTTATGAATCCATAATCTTTTTTTAACAACTCTGTAATAAAAATGTAGATCTAGCCAAATGACTTGACTTGAGACGTTGCAAAACAACTTGATTCCACCGGATTCTAGACGGGTAGATTCTACAGACCAATTAATGCAGCGTCTGAAGGCTCTCCATTTAACTTTGGGGTGTCAGATTCTAGGATGTCACTCTTTTAAAATGTTATGAAAATATTTTCTAAAAAAATCATATTAAAATTAATTAATGCTGTGGCTGCATTGTGACAAAATGTGAAAAAAGGTCAAGAGGTGTGAATCGTTTTAGTTATAGATTAGTACTTTGATCATAGGTTATTGAAGACATATGGTAGGTAAACGGTAAACAAACGTAATTAATATGATTTTTCCCTCCAAGAAACTGAGTTACTTTTTGTTGTCTTTTTTTTTCTTGCTCTTATATCCCAAAGCTGGTCTTACAGAATAAGATGGTGAAATGATCATTAAAGGTTCACAAGGGAACATAATAAAACATGCAATAAAGTATTTAGCCATCAACTATATACATATATATATATATATA
>JAVLVB010000657.1:1733101-1762080 GCA_032876305.1 Orestias chungarensis
TATATATACATATATACATACATATATATATACATATATACATACATATATATATATACATATATATACATATATACATACATATATATATATACATGCATACATATATATATATACATACATACATATATATGTATGTATATATATATATACATACATATATATACATATATATGTGTGTATATATATGTATACATATATATACACACATACATACATATATATGTATGTATATATATATATACATACATATATATACATATATATGTGTGTATATATATGTATACATATATATGTATATATACGTATTTATATATACAATTGTATAATTTAGTCAGTTTTGGCTCAAGGGTGCTGATATAAAATTACCAGTAAACAACAAAACAAAGTAAAACATTTTAATACAGCAGAAGTTGGAGAGCTTAATCCTACACCTGACTAACACGAGCTCGCGGTGTTTCAAGGCTGTTATTTTAGATATAAAATGTTATATACTATATTTATTGAGGACATGCAAAGGGAGGTTTAACGCACAGGTTCACTGGTGGGGGACTGACTTCATGCTACTAGCTTAGCTAAATTAGCCGGTCGCACGCGGAGCTAGCATCACCGCTGCAGTTTTCAGCGCGTGCTGAGCCCAAACTTTGAGACGCACCTGAACAGCCTGGACGCACCTGGAGACGAACAGGTTTGTAACACTAAAGCTCAACTGCTTCATGCAAAAATAAATGCAGTGTTCATAACAGCTTCCTGCGTTTTTCTCAGTGTAACGCCCCAGTGAAAGGCAGAATGACAACCGAGAAGCCAAGGACCATGCTCCGGGAAGCCTCCCATCAGATTACAGCCGGTGGATCCGCTGGTGAGTCAATTATACCTCCACCATTAATTGTTTGCCACCTTTGTTCCGATTTCGCAATAGTTGTGACGCTCCATGCTACGCATGAACCTAAAGCTGGGGTGGTAACTCCTCTCGAGGTATTTCCATAAAATAAAATATTTGCACAACTATTGCGTGTTTGTTGAACAAACGCGCCTGAAACATATGTAAACCTTCAGTAAGGCAAGTTTAGGTCAGTCTAACAAAGAGTTACTGTTTCGAACCAAGATAGTTCCCTCCCATTTTACGTACACTCACTTTACGCCGTTTGCGCAGTTGTACGCATGCGTAACCGTGTTTCCATTACTTTTGACTAAAGGGGAAGTATGGTTCAAAATGAGATGGGAGAGAGGAACAAGTGAAGAAAAATATGTCTTCCCAAGGTTTAATATTGGGCGTTAATATTTTAACAAAACAATAAAAATATTGTAAATATCCTACTTTTAAATAGTCTAAATAAAAAGATTGTTACATGTTAAATAATATACAAACAAAGCCTTTTAACAATTTGCCACTGTTTTGTGTATACCTAAATCTTGCCTATAGGTCAGAATGACCCATATTTATATAACAGTGTTAAAGTTGTACGTTTATAGATGGGGTACAAAGTTGCATTACTTTAAATATGATTGGAAAATGGACTTCCTTGCAATAGTTCATGTTAGTTTATGCATCTGTATTTAATTTTTGAGTGTCAAGTTCCTTGCAAAAGCTGCCTTTAAGTTTTTAAGTAAAAGAAAGAAAATAGTTAAAATGTGCAGACACTACGCGGAGACATTTACACAGAATTAAAAAGTTGATGGTAAGAACAAAAAGCACAGGGGAAGGAAGAGAGAATCGAGTTTATAAGGTTTAAAATACGAGATACAGCTTTGTTTTCACCAACACTGATATTAAAGTTAGCTTTTACCACAGTATGGCACCAATGTCAAAGAAAAAGTGGATACAGATATTCATATTTGTATTTTACTTGAGTCATGTAAATAAATTGGTCTCACGAGAAAACGGTCGGGTTATTTGTTTTTTATGATATAAATGTGTTTGGAGTCATTTATATTTTTCTTTGATAGAAAATGCTTTTTCTTGTATCCACTCTTAGATTCATAGAGTGGCAGTAGATGATATTTGTCTAGACTGTTAAAAAAAAAACTGAGAAAATCTGTCTGGGTAAAAACAAAACAACAACAATTAACAATTATGATTTCCCAATAAATTTAAACCTAACGTCTGATTAACAAACACCTGATAAACCGCTAGAGTATAATTTTTGCCGTTCCATGAAACTGCTGTCGACAACTGTTTACGCTGCTGAATTAAAAAGTAGCTAAACGTTAATGGACGTCTCAGAGCTATAGAAAGATTTTTTAATTTAACTTGCAGCTAATTTAAACAGACCGCAGTTTTTCATTTCCCTTTCCTGCTGAGAACACCTTCATTTACTAAAATGTTTTTTCTAAGAGCATGGTTGGCTGTTTTTGCTATGCATTCCATGTGGCTGTTAAAAAGTAGTCTCACTTCATGACTGAACCTTCGGTTTCTGTCATGCTCCACTACACTGTGATGCAATAAGTAACTCATTGTAACTCATTGGAAACCAAAGCTCTGTATTTGTATTTGTGTCAAAGTCTCCCCGATCATCTTTAAACATTAAGCAGGAATTTAGCTTAGTTCTCATTATACTTGCAACGATTTTAAAATGCATGTCGTGTACACTGGACATGCCTTTCACTTAGTTTTTTTTTTGTTGTTTGTTTCATTTTGTGCATATAAAAATGCGTTGTTCATAACCAGGAAGTTTGTGGGAGTGAATCTCTAAGTATATTTGCTATCTTTTGCCAATATAAACTTCACATGGTTGCTTTATCTGGTTCAGCAGTCACTTAATAGTCTAGAACTTGGCATGTTTACACTTTGACAAGTAGCATTAGCTCAGCTAAGTAAAACAGTAATGACGGAGAGGTAGACATTAACTGGTAGTTAAAATATTTGTACAGCTTTCCTTGGGCTCCACACGGCAAGGCTTTCCAGACTAAAAGAATTCATCAGAATTTGCATGTTAGAAATCCATCCATCTGTTATCTAATCCTGCTTGTCCTTGGAGGGTCGCAGGCGACTGGTGCCTATTTTCAGTGGTCATTTGGCAAGAAGCAGGCTGTAGCCTGAACTGGTCACCACCCCATCACAGAGCAACATAGAGACACACCAGAACAGCAAAACATGCTCACACTAACACCTAGAGAGACTCTTTAACCTAATGGTCCTATTTTAGGACCATAGGAGGAAGCCTAGCTATCTGGGTAAAACATGTATGTATTATTCACTCTCATTAGAGTCCTCCTAAACCTTGAACTAAAAAGTCCAAACAATCAGATTTTTTCTAAAACCACTGCAAAACTACAATTTGTATTGGAAGATCTTTTAGATATTTTAGCAGGAATGGTGTTCAAAATAAAATCTTGAAACAAATAATACCAGAAAAATTAATTATGGGAAAAACCCATTCAAATTAGCCAAAATTGTAGCATTTCCTCCACCAGCACTGCTGTAATAACAAACAGTCGGCCGCGTCCCGTCCCTTAAGCCATTGGAGCTTTTAAACTCTGATACATTTAGGGCTAAACCCAAGAAACCTCTGTTTGGAGGTTCTTTCCCTGTTAGACAGACGCTTAAAAAATTATTAGTTCATGTATACTAAACATTTAAAGTAACTTATTTGGTGTTTTGGGTTTTTCTTTGTTCTCAGCTCCAACCTTTACAGACACTTAACCAGATGATGAAACCTAACAACCCAGGACGTTTGTGCTTCCTTTTCATTGACAAAAGCGTTGCAAATATAAAGTTTTCAGCAATATTTCTCCATGTAACATATTTTTTTAGTAATACTGCATGCTTACCCAGCCTTAAGCTGATATTTGGACTACACCAGAAGAACGCTGTGATTAGTGTACCGATATTAAAACTAAACTGTTGCATTGATTATGTCCAGTATCAGCATTAGCTCCAATTATTGTCCATTTTTAGATTTCAGTTACAAACGGTGAATCTCTGGCTATGTTCTGCCTCAATGGGCAAACGTCTTTGCGCTAACCTATAAAGACAATTCTATACCTTTACAGTGGTATAGACCAGTGGGTGTGTAGACACATGGAGCATAACTGGTTACTTAGCTTTGTGTGAGCTGGTCCCTGTGTTGATTCTACCTCCATTTATCTCTCTGCAATCATTTTCTTCATCTCTACTTTTGTTGTTTTGCAATTCAAACTAACTATTCAGTATTCAAACATGACAATGTTTCTCAGGTTTAACATCGAACCCTAAACAGCGGGGTGTTTATTCAGCGACAACAACGTAGGGTTATGCTAATGTTTTAAATCTAAAAGTAAAAATTTTAAAAATGTTTCTCAGAAAATTAGTATGCACTGCTTTTTCAACAAGGCTGGCACAAGTGGTTGCTACAGTACAAAACAGCAAATCAGGAAAGCATGCACCTTAAAAGCTGTTTATCGATGCTTAAGTGAATCAATCTTTAATTATATTATCATCTTTCTATATTATTCTGTTCCGACTTAATATTTAGGTCAAAAACCTTGTTCTGAAGTGTCATGTTTGATTTCTAAATCATCCGTTTATCGTTATAATAAATCAGCCTTGGTTAATTGTTTTTCCGTAACAGTTAATGATGTGTAAGGATAACTCTCCAATAATAACAACAGTGATAACCCTTGTTTATTTATCTTGTGCAGATGTAGACAAGTTCTGCAGGTAGTGAATTAAGTGTAACATAAGATCTTTTTTGGCTGGTCCTTGCAATCGAATACCTTAAAAAGTCACTTTGTTGTTCATATCTGTTTCCGATAACTTACTAAAAGTGCAGGGAACAAAAATGACTCCCTTGTTAAACTTTATCTTTCACAGGTTCATGTTTTAGACTTGATACAGTTGTTGTGCGATGATTTTTTTATTATTATTCTTTTTTGTACAACAGTATTTGAATTGCCTTACCTGCCCACAAACCAGTTGATATCATGTTCACATTAGCTCATCATTTCAGATGAGCCACGTTGTGTGTTGGATAACCTGACTTCCGTTCATTTGTGGTGTCAATAATCCGTTGAGATTCCACACGACGAGGAAAAGGGATCCGGATCTGACCGTCAGATCTGGAAACAAGAACAAGGGCAGGTTGTTTCCAAGCATGTTGGTTTTTCCAGGTGAAAAAGCGGACCTCTGTTGACAGTGTGGGACCACAAAGCTGTTTCCTTATTTTTCTATTGCAGGCTGGTGTTTTAGTGTGTTTTCAACAAGTTGTGTGGCATGATTTTTTTCCCTTCTGTTAACAAGTGGGCGTTAATCATATTTAAGACAGTTTTTTTTTCTTTCTCTTTGGGTTCCCTCATTTCCCAGACTATTGAGTTATTTAGGTTTGGATTACTTGTTAAAACTTTTAGAATATATTGTAGGTTTGGGTTTATTTAAAACATTCCTGAAAGCTTATAAAATGATTGTTTTGTGTTCTTTTTTTCAGCCAAAATGTAAAGATTAAAATATAATAATGTTAACACAGAGTTATCTTTCAAATTCAACAAGCAATTAACAAAATATGCTTTTATGAAACTTGGTACAAGATCCAGCATATTAGTGTTGCTAACCTAGAGTCCAGCTCCGTTATCACCTGGTAGGTCTCCCGGGCGTGCTAACTGGCTGACTTGAACTCCTATCCTGAAGCTGAGAGGCTCTCATCTGTCTTCACTAAGACTGATGGGGGCACGCAGGGGACAGAAGTTTTATGTGAGGAAAATGGACTTGGTATTTCTACACACCTTCATCCCCTCCCCAACAAACCCCGTTTTCTCTGCCTTGGGTTGATGTTAACAAGGATGGAGAGGATAATTTATCTGTACCTTTTGTCTCTGAGGCGTCCTCTAAGCGTAATTTAGGAGTAGAAGACACATTTGGCCAATCTAAAGAAATCTGTGCTATGTGGTGCAAAGAGTTAAAATGCTGTTCTCTCCAACTGAGCTACACGTTTGTCAAGACATTAACAAATGAAAATCTAAATATATGCTCAAGTTATGTTTAATTATATCTAGGCTCTAGTTTATTATGAATTGGGCAAACTTTACATAAATTATATAGTTTTTTTTCATGTATGTATTTTATATGTTACATATGAAAACAATCACAGTTGCACCAAAGTGTTGTACAGGTTAATTTTACAGCTATGGACAAACATAGGGAGCTTATATATTTCTACTGAAGCACATCAAAAAGCCTTTCTAAAAAAAGTTGTTCTTAGAAATCCTATCTCACTTGAAACAAGAGAACGTTTTCAAAGCTTTGGTCATGCTGTTTTTAGTTTTTTTTTAAAGTAGCTTTTTTTTTTTTTACCCTAAAGCTCTGGGGGGGCTGCATGTGTTTGAATAATCTGTAATCCAGGAACCCAGAGTGTCAGTTGAACTTTCCTTTTGTCCAAAATTGTTCAGCTCTCAAAAGCTCTGCATATTACTTTTTGTTTATACTGAAGGACAATGATCTTCATTCAAGATAATTTGTGTGGAAAAAAAATATTAATGTTTGCTAAACATGCAAGCAAAAAGTCTTAGGAAAAAAAAAAAAGATAATTATATGACTATGAATCTGACTTTCATCTACTGCAGTTTTCAAATTTCTACCTGTCTCTTACTGAAAGGTAACTGTTTTTTTTATCCATGGAAGCAACATTTAATTATAATAACACAATATGTTGCTTGTCATAAGTGGGCCAAGACTTGGCCCAATCGCCAAAAACTGTTGCACGACTGGAGAAAATCTGTTTAAAATCGTCCAAGTATCACAGCATATGCGCAGCTTCTGAGGGATGCTCACAATAGAATACTGTCATTCCTGAGGAAAGAAGCTGCTGTTGCACACATAACTCTGAATCCACCAGGTTCAACAGTTACATTTCAAATTTAACCCCTTTATTTATGAGTTATGATAACCACAGTCAGATTATTCATTTTTATGCTAACACGCAAGTAAACAATACGGGTTAACACTGTAAAACACGTGACACTTGGTTTTAAAACATGTTAACATTTAGATATGTCAACTATTTTAGTTTACCTCTAACCCATTCAAATTATTTTAGAAGTCTGACCCTTCACGAAGCAAACCCTGAAAAGCGAGGGTAATTTCTAGTTGTTTTGGTGTAAATTACTTTTAACAATACTTCATTATGCATCATGTGTGCCTCTAATTAATCCAGATGCAAACCATCTGAAGTGCATACAAATATTTACATTCACATTCACTAAAGCCTGTCTGCAGGAAGCCAAACCTGGGCTGTGTTGCCTACATCAGACTCTCCCACTGAGAGAAAAGGGAAACCTTTTTTCTGCAAGTACAAACAGAATGCACCAAAAACACTTAGAAGACAGAATATATATATATATATATATAAAAAGCTTTAGAGTATCGGCCCATTGTGGTGGACATTATGAATGAATGGGCTTCTCCTGTGCAACGGACACGATACAAACTTCACTTGAACTTGTAGAACATACAAAAACTTAGTCAAAATGTGGTTAAAATGTAAAAGAAAACTAAGCTTCATACACATTCAGTAATCCTATGCAACCTTTTTAAAATAAATTATGTATATAGGTTAAATTACCAGCCAGTTTGATGTAATGTTGTTTACATTTTGCCCACTAGGGGGTAGTAGTTTCCTGCTGGATGAGTTAACGGGAAAGGTATGCCAGGTTGCTTTCAGGTACAGGGCGATGGATGCACGATTGCTCTGCAAACTGTCACAGGGGTCTGAAAAATTCACAAAACAAGAGCAAATAGACGCAAACTGTAAATAAGCAGCTGAAATCTTAGAGGATATAAACAATACAGAGCGGACTAAACGTATAAATAGCAAATCTATCTAGTTACATGATCTTTCCTGTAATGTTTTTGTTTCTGGTCGTTTTTTTCCTTTTTTGTTATTTCCTCGCTGGAAGCTTTTTTCTAAAACTCCATGAGTAAATCGATCCGTCTCCGGCAAATGGACTGTGACGACATGAGACAGATGTGATTGCCGGCGCTCTCGCTCCCTCTGTGCCGCAAACCTTCGCCTTTAATTGGTTTTAAACAGGGGGGCCGAAATCAGTCGGGGAAGAACAAATAAAGCCCATTACCCGAAATGAAAGAGAGGAAGAAGAGAGGATGGAAATAAAATAAATAAACTCCTAAGGAGACGCGCGCGTCGGGTCTGTGCGTGCGCGCTCCGGCGGGGTTCGCCCGCGCGCCAGCATCCTTGGCAGTGGATGTTTTTTTTCCCCTCCGCAATTGCCGAGTGGCAGCAACCAATCACAGGCAAATTAGGACTAATATTTATTTCCAGAAACAATCGTGCATGTTTGAGGGGCTTTGATTGAAGTCCGGGTGGACATGTTGTGGACAGATGTTTAGATGACCTCATGTTTGAAGTAATGTTGGTCCTGGACCGACCCGCTCAGCTCCCTCTGCCTCCCATCTTTTTTGTGTCTTTTATGCGCATAATCTCGCATTTAATGTATGCTTTGGCTCGCATTGAATGCCACCCATGTGTATTTTTACTTCCTCGTGCGTCCCTTTAGTTGTAGACACATCTGTCTTGCAAAGAGGCCAAGATTTATCATCAGCTCCTCTCTCATCCAAGTCAAGACTTTAAAGTTTATAGGTAATTCATCTTAATATCTGTGACTATCTCCAAATAATGTGCCCTTTATTTAAAGTAATCCCCCATTTAAGAAAGAAAATATTAAAATAATCTATTGAATATACATTGAGCTATTGTATTGTGTACACTTGAAAAAATGAGGCCATATATTATCAAATATGAAGAAAAGGAGTTACTTTATGACGTTTTACTAATTTCGCATCCAGGATGAAAAGGTTTGAGATTGTCTGTAAATGTTTTTAATCGATTTTGTTCCCTTAAATAGCTGTTAAAGTAATAAATATATATATATATATATATATATATATATATATATATATATATATATATATATATATATAAAAAATACTAAATTTTTACTATATAGTATATAGGCTACATAGAAATCGAGAGTTAATATTAAATATCACGTAAATTATTTCAATGTTAGTCATATTTATTCTTCTCTTTATATAATAAATCGTCAGTTTTTATTGAGTTGACCTCCCTCATAATCTATGCGAACTATAAATTAATGTGACTACTAAATAAACACGCCTGAGTTTGTGACTGACGACACTAAAAGATTGATTCTCTGGATTGTAGAATAGAAATAAAATCGTAAATTGATGTCATAATTATGGTTAATTTAAAATTAAAAGCTGAGTGGAGCCTTGGCTCAGTGCGCGCTTGTCTGCTTGGTGCGCAGCGAGACAAGGACGGACGCGCGTGCGCGGTCACACGACCGTAGCCCTGTGAGGCCTTAACATAAGGAGTGTAATGTTACAATTATTACAGCCTGGTGATGGCCTTAAAACAAACAAACAAACAGAAAATGAATGATTAACAGCTAATTAGGAAAATAAAATATGTAATTTTACTCAGCCTTATGTTAATAGTGTTATGGTAGACAAATAGGCCTTTTATTAATTTCTATATGCATTGTTAAATAACGTATATATAAGTTAATTTCTGCAAACACATATTACTTACAACTTTGATACTACACATAAATCCAGCTTTCTGCTGTCTCAGCTTTAATTAAAAAAACAAAACGTTGAAAAAAGAGAAAAAAACCGGTTGATTTTGTTGTTTTCTACAACAACATATTAAAATAAAAAAATTCATAAAAACATTTGATATGCAGAAAAAAACACACAAAATGACGTATGGCGTATGCGGTAATAATAAAACATACAGTTTAATAGATATGAAGGAAATAGTAATAAACTTACTAGCCTGTAATGGTAATGATCAATAGGCCATCCATTGAATGGCGTTGGTATTTGCAGTGTTCATAGATTTGAAGTACTTTCAGCTAATTTAATCAATTATTTTGTTTTGTAAATTTAACGAATTTTACTTAATCAATAATCTAAAAGTTTGTTAAAAAGAAGTTCAGAAGAGATAAATTTTTAATATTTGAATAATATTGAATACTAATTTGAATAATAAAACACTGTAATGGTAAAATCTAGAGATTAATCGATGAACAGGGCTTTTTTCTTTAACATGGACTTTAATTTCATCACATAATTTAGCTTACCTGGTGCATAAGTTATTATAATAATATTTTTGTGATCGAATTTAGAAGGACGTTAGAGGTTAAAGAAAAGTCAACGTCAGTGTTCCAAGACAACTGAAGCACAAGACGACAGAAATGAAAATGCGAGTTGAAATGGGCTCAACAAACAACGCTAATTGAGCACTTTCACTAAGTAGTGACGGATCAGAAAAAGAACAAAGTATGCACTTGAGGGAATTGATCGTGTGTATTCTTTCATGCAACTGGAATATGAATTTAGGCAACAGGGAAAAAAAGGGAAAGCAAGGGTGCGGGCTGTGTCTTCATTTGATGGAAGAGTCAGGTTTGTGTTGTGTTTGTTTCTGCATGTTGTACATCTTTGCTGGTGAGGAGACTAATTGGATGGCTTTGTGGGTGGAAATCTGCATGTAAGCAGCGCTGCATGTGCAAGTTTTTTTTATGTGTGTGTGTGTGTTTTATGTATTTGGATTCTGCTGTGATGTGCGTGTTTGTTTTTGAGCTGTCGGCTCTGGTATTTATTGTCGGTTTAAACAAATCTTCAAGCAGTCTTTATCTTAAACGTGGGGCTGTTGTCATTATTCACATCATGTTTATAACCCTAATGTTTAATCATCGATTTTTTTTATTGTTTTTACAATATTATGCAGTCATTACATTCATATCAGAGAAATAACTGATGCAAGAGTTTCACAATATTTGAAATCTAAATTTAGCTTCTCATGAACTACAACATGCACTCTGTTTATTCTCCAACACATTGTTCCTTATGAACTCTGACGTCTGTTGAAAACTCTTGAATTGGGCATTTAACCTCCTGCCCTGTAACTCGTAGCCATGGTTGGTAGCAGGTCAGACATATGGGGCTGTTCTCTTGCGGTAGAGGTTTCCACTAGACGGATTATTAATCCTGACTCCTTTCTCCTTTTTTTTATCTGTTATTTCTTTTTTTTTCTATTATCTCCGAAAATCACCGTAAACAAAAGGTCAGGGTCATGGTGAACCTATTTTTTTAATTTTTAATTTTTTTGCCTGAATATGACAGCAGAGTTCAAATCCAATAATTACAAGCCCGTCCTACTCTTGCTGCAAGCGCTGATATATAAATAAACATAATAAGTACTGTCAAAAAACAAAAACACAACCGAACAGGCTGAAACCCCTGAATTACATGCCTGTTTTGGTGTGTGTGTGCGCGCGCGTGTTTGATGTGTTGAGTCTGTGGATGAGCTGGAGATTTACAGCACAGGTTTCTCCTGTGAGCCTTGGCCAAAAGCCGTCAGTCTTTCTCCCCTTTTTAGCCACGCAGTCCGGAGGCCTTGCTTAGCCACTTTCGGGTTTACTCTATCAAGAAGAAGAGCGCTGTGGGCCAGTGCAGTAATTATAATGCAATTTGTTGGGCTCAGGGGCCAATTTCTGCCATTTCAGGGGATCAAGTCTATCCTCTGCACGGTGGCCATGCTGTTAGATGTCTCAGGGCAAGGCTTTAATTAGGGAAGCTCACATTTTGAGACACTTTGTATTATTTTTGACCTCCTGCGGTCGGCTGATGACATACTCAGGGGAAAGATGTTGGCTGGGGATGAGGGGGAAAAACATCTGATGATTTAATGAGAAACAAAGCTGAATTGTCATGTATGGAATTTGTTTACCATTATCATTTCGAAATCCAATTTCCCTGGCAAAAATCAAAGCAGGCTTAGGAAAATGTCACAGATTGGAAAGATTTTTCATAAAGGGCTGTGGGAGGACTTCGCTACTTCTCAATTTGTAAGTAATGGAGATTTTGTGGAAGCGGCCAGCTTGCTGAAAAGACCCGTGTGTTATATAGCGCCTAAATGTTCATGCGCTGCGACCCTGAGGACACTGCTGCGTGTTGGAAATTTGTCTGGTTTTCATTTCTGATTAAAGGCCAAAGTTTAATATCTGCAAATTAGGAGGAATGAAAAAGAACAGGCATTTTAATTAGCTGCACAGCTGGTTAATATGTCTTTTAGCAAACTGTTTAACAATTTTTAAAGGCAAAGGTATATAGTGCCAAAGAGAGCCATAATACTGATAGATTTTTATTATTTCTTTATTAAACAAAAAAAAATCACATCCCACTGATGCTTTTAGCATATAAACCTCGAGAAGATCGTTGTCTTTAAGCCAATACCCAGATGGATAAGTTCACTGATTCTTTTCCTTGTAGTTGCAAGTGAGCTAACCAAGATGTTCTACCCTCAGAATAAGAGGTGATCACATCACATCTGGGTTTAGTTCGTCACAGGTATCCTTGGAAATGTTCACATTAACAGCAGCTGTCTGCATTTAAAGCTGAAAGCCCTCAAAGCCTTCATTCAACTTGCAGATACGTCTTTTAAGTTGCGAGTTCTCACTGAGATGGGTTTGACCGGACAGAGATCCCACACTGAAATGTTTGAAGGCAGTTGCGGATAAAAAGAGACCAGTGGCCGTGAGGTGGGACAGTAAACATGATCAGGGATTTAAGAGTGTGAGCATTTTACCACGGGCCAGAATCAAATTCTAATGGCTTAATCTATTTATTATTTTTTTTTAAGGAAGACAACAGTGAACAAGGTTTTTGCTTACAAATATTTAAAAACACAAATATATTTTTATTGGGTGAAAAAAAGAACAATTCATATTTCAGAACTTTGTCCCTACAACTGCAAAGGTTAATAAAGATTTATATTATTGCACCCATAACAATATTATCTATATTGTACATACATTTTTTTTTATGCGCATAGTTTTTCTAGGTTTTGGACTACATTTTACGTTTTTTTGCCTAGAATATTATTCCATATTGCCATTTTGCTTGCAGAAATGTATAAAATTTACAGTATAAAAATATATTTGTTATAGATATTGCGGATGCATTGAAAAAAATACTTAGATGCAGAATATTATCTCTTCGCCTTTCTCATATGTTATTTAAAGAGTAACAAAATAGTGTGTATTTTTATTTTTATTACCTAAAATAATACAAATTTTTTTTTAACAATGTTAGGTTACAAATATACAAAAACATGATTTTTATCTAGTTAGTTATTCAATTAATTTCTAATTACTTTACTCTAGTGTTACTCTAATAGTAATGATAAAATTATTATTATTATTTTTTTTTTTTTGGGCATGATTGCTTTTGAGGTTTTTTCTCACCTGAAAGATTTTCAAACAAATGTTTCTTTATTACAACAAAGAAAAGTTAAGATAGCCTTTTTAGTCATTCCCAGCAGACCGGTTTGCAGCAACGGGTGGGGAGGGGCAGCACTGCATCACTTAATGCTCTATTCAGGCAGGGGAATCCAACTATCCTTCACCTTATAAAAATTTATGATGATTTAAAATTATTATTATTTTTTTCTATTTGTTTAATCCTTGATATACCCTAATGCCATTAATCAGCCTATTGTTAGTCAGCATACTGAGCAGCTCTAATCAGACAGTCTGACAGATTATTTGGCCAAAGAACTATTTACAGGCTCATGTTTTCAGATTCTTATTTTAACTAAACCTTACTTTATCAACTTTACTAACGTTCTACTAATCCGCCGCAAAATTCGGGGTTACTCCATGTACCATCTAGGAGACAACTCTAGTCAGATTAGCTCTTTCTCTGGCCTTTAATTAAAAATACCCTGAATGGAAAAAAAATAATACAAAAATTAACCTAATACAAGATAGTGCACTTTAATTTTTACATCAAAACTATGAATATTTCCTGTGGAAAATAATTCTGCCAGCTGAATGACAGTGTTCAGCAGCAGGTGGAAGGGGGTGTGTAAATTCCTCTGAGCTCCAAACAAGCATGCAACTATGGTAACTTCCGCTGTTTCCCTGGTTATCGTGTTAAAAGGAGTTGAAACCCTGAAAGGTGTGATGGAAATCATTAACATCCTGATGCATTTTCAAGATTTTTTATTTTTATTTATTTTTTTCCATTTGTTTTCCAGGGTTATACTAGCTCTGTAAAACTTGGAGGAAAATTGTTCAAAAATGTTTCCCCTGTCATCTTTTCATACCGCACAAGAAGAAATCTTTCAAGGGGCTCCATTGGTGTTCTGCTCTTTCCTGAATTGCGGTACTCTCGGGTGTGTTTCATAATGGTACTTGGAGCGTTGCAGCCTGATGTATCGCACCCGGGGGAGAAACTGCACTCCGCACCAATCTATCAGTCCCCGGTTTAAGGAAGACGGAATGACACACTCATACGTCTGCGATTAAAGCTCCCTGTCATATTCAGAGTGTGCTTTATGTTGAGGCTGTATGAATTTGTATCATTCCCATCATATGATGCACACTACTCATATGTGATCAGACATAGGTAAAAGTGGTTTTGCTGGTTTAGATTTTATTGTGATTACTTAAGGAATTTGCAGCTTGATTATTTTATTGTAGTCATTTTTTAAGCTACTGTATCAACATAAGAAGTTAAGCATAGCCCCTTATTAGACCACCAGTTGTCAGAATGCTTTATTTGAGTAGTTCATTGGTATTTACAACACCCACTTTAGTTCATTTATTATTCTAACTGTAATAATGATTACACAAATATTACAAATTTTTCTAAATTCAATTTCTACTTTATACAAAAACACTGTAGCTTTTGGCTTTCCTTAAGTGGGAAGGAGACAAGGTAATTACCCTTGGGGCAATTAGAGAAAGGGGCTGAGGGAGTAGCAAGTCATTTTCTAACCCAAACATCCTGGTCCGAGGGGCCGGAGTGGCTGGACAGCCTCCCGGAGGCCGCTGGCTCGCTGGGAGCTGTTCGCAGGGAAGCAGATCAGGGTTTGTTTTCTTTCTCCAGAGGCAGGCCCCCTGAAACCTCTGCCAGATGAACAGCACCTGAACGCCAGCAGCTCTCCCGCCGCAGTCGGCAGAGGGAGCGATTCACTGCATTCAGCCGAGCGAGCCCATGTGCACGCAATCCTTTAGACAGCTTCATCGCATTAAACAGCAGAGAAAGTATGTTGCTGGCTGTTATTTTCCTGCAGCCTCTGTTGGGCGGTCGGAGAGTGTTTCTGCAGATATTTAGACACGAACGACCACCACATCATTGTCGGGGCCGTTTACTTCTTTCGGAACAGCAACAACTAAGAGTGTCTGTCTGCTAACCCCGGTGGGAAAGGAACTTCACAAGCAAACATGGTGCCTTACATTTATGTTGGTTTATTTCTAACATGTTTTCCTCTTCTCTGATGATTGAATTCATGTTATTTTGTATCAGCCACAGTTGTTGGAAGAATTATCATTTTTTAAATTGAAATTACTGTTACAGTAATTGTAACAATACACATTTTGATTAATCATTGATTCATTGACGTGTTTTGTATCAATTTTGTTTACATTAGAGGCTATATTTCGGTGCGGTTTTGAGAGAGAGAAATGGTTGTTGCGAATGCTCTAAAATAAAATTGGATACATTTTGTTTTTTAAGGTTACATAAAGACAGCTTGCTAAAAGGTTAGGATGAGATTAATCTGCATTGCCTACAGTCTATGTTTGTGTTCCTAAGCAGTATCTTAACTTTAAGGTTTCAAAAAGGCTGCCAACATTTCCAGGATGTACTAACATCCTGGAAATGTTGTACTCTTAAGAGTAACTTTGTTTTAATATGCATAGCTTCCTGTTATTTACAGAAGCCTACTTGTTCTAGCATCTGGAAAGAACAGCAGACAAGAGTCTGTAGAAGATACAGTTTCGCTGCTATAAGCTTTCGTAATATTCTGTCCATTATTAATTCTTTCTTGTCTTTTGGAGACACTTTACTTCTTTTAACATGATGTGGTTGTTGATAGGGAATAAAGATTGGACCTGATCCTAGTCAGGTGTAAAATCGTCCAATTACGGATAGGGATGATTTTTCTGTATCCTAAATATGTATGCGCACTCGATTTGGGGCCCATTTCCTCTTAAGACCATCATTACCAAAATGCCACTGATATCTTGTCTATGCCTAATCATTTGTCATGATGTGAAACATAATCCCGGGGGGGGATATAACTCATTTTGTTAGGTTTTTGTATAATTATTATTAGCATAATTTTTGAACTGTGCATATTTTACTTTTAAGTACAGTGTGGAGACCTTAAAATAATTGACAAAATAAATAGAAAGAAGTTTTAAAGTATGTCAAATGCTGTATTCAGAAGCCATAGAAAAATTAACTTAACAAGTCTAAGTAGTCTAATTTTATAAACATGAGTTTTTAAATCTTCAGTGTGAATGAGAAGTCTTGTGCTCCTCTATGACATCCCTGTTACCATAATTGGCACTATGCATAGGCATTAATTGTTAGCATGAAGGTAAGGTTTGCAAATGTATAAATTTGAAATAATTTGTTCATAATGTAAAATTGAATCTCTTAAAATATGCCCTAAACAAACTTTATTATTTTTTACCTGCTAAAGGAATTTGCTCCTCAGCTGTTAGCATATCGGTAATCATATGTTGTATAGGTTGTCCAGCAGGTCCACAAAGGATAGATGGAAACTGTTCACTTTCGTTGGTAACATGACAAATCTGATAAGAAGAGGTGAAAAAGAAGAGCTTGGAAAGATTTTGGAATGCCAACAGAATTAAAAATGGCTAGCACAAGCCGGTGCTGACCTGCTCCTCTCGGATTCTGGTAAAGGGTCTGCCACAGAATTGACAGTAAGGAATAAGAAGTCTATCAGAAGCTGGAAGTGATACTCATCAGGAAAGAAACAAGCCAGAAAGATTTTCATGATATTCTGCTGGAATGATTGAGCATTGTTGGATGAAATAGCTTTTTATGTAGACGATTCAAGCTTGGGCAAAATGAGCTGACGGAGTGAACAACGTTATCTCTTCATTTGTCATGCTAGTGATTCAGCCTCCTTTTATTATTTTTACACACTCTAAATATCCATCAGGGCTGCCAAGACAGAACAGTAGAAGGGTTCATGTTTGGATTCACGAATGAGTGAGAATTAGTCTTGGCTTAGTGACAAGAATGTCTACACTGAATGATATCATTTTGAAAGTTTTCAGCAAATTAGCTTGATTGCAATAACTCTCCACTATCACCTTGGAGCGACTCTTCACTCTGCAAGGCAAAGTCTCTTTCACCCTACATGGCTTTGGTTTTAAATGTTTCAAATCCTGCAGATTAGTTTCAGTAGGTTTAAAGTTTGAAATGCTCGAAAACACAACATAAATTCTTCTGTTGACAATCCGTTTCCTTGGATTGTGATGTTTTTGTTGTAGCGCATAAGGATTGGGGGCCTGGTTTATATCTCATTTAGGGCTTATTTCTTTTTTTTTCACCAGGGAATGACCGAGGCTTGCCAACCGCTCTCTAAAAACAACGAACCACGCCTGCCAAACTTCCTCCATAATTAGTGAAGCATTTCACACTTTGCACAGCATCAAAATGCAAAATGGGTAAATTAGACATGGTCTTTGAAGAGTGGGAGGGATCTTTCTAGAAGAGACGTGGCGTAGATCCAGTGCTGCACATGGTCACTCCTTAAAAACTATACTGTATAAACACTGAATACACATGGCAGGATTACGGCCCTTTTATTTCCTGTTGGCTATAATTTTATATGAATTCTGTCTTTTGAATGATAGTTTGTTTATATTTACCTATCATATGACCCTTATATGTTAGGTTTTTTTTGTTTTGTTTTTTGCCAGCACCCGAATAAACAGTGAAAAGAATTGACTAAAGTCCATTTTAATGAGCCAGAGAACATCTTGAATGGAAGTTCTAAACAGAACGAATGTTATTGCACTTCTCGGGTGTGTCGGGGAGAAATTTAAAACATAATCAAGTTCTGAGCCTTAAATAGGTTCAAATTTGTTTAGCTTGTAGTGCAGTTTGTGTAAACTTTTCATTTGCGTCTGTGTCTGTGAAAAAAAAAAATGCTTCTGTAGTTCTAAATGAAGTTTTTAAGTCCTTTTATTTTAACTGTGAAGATTAGGGTCAGGAACGTTCTCTGTGTCCTTCTGGAACTTGGATTGTAAGTGTTCATTACTGACTGGCCCGATAGCTGTTGGGATACTGGAAGTTTTTCAAAATCTAAAAAAACATCGATCAGAATATTTTTTTTTAATACTTCTACAAAATTCGAAAACTTAACTAAAGTATCCATACCCTAAGCGTATTAAGGTCAACCGAGTTGCTCGGCCCCGATTTCTTTAATTTTGGGCGATCAGTTGATACTTGCTTGTGAAATATTATTAAAATTTGAGTTGTTCAAACTTCATTCCATATTATAATGTAACTTTCTTTATTTACCCAAACCTTCACAGCCAAAATCCAGCCACACAGATCGCCCATCCCGCACACAGCTTCTCCAGACTAGTGGCAGCAGTAATTAACAGACACCTTGTGGAACTTCGATACGATTTAGTTGCCATTTCCCCCCCAAAAAAATTATATATTGTAGCTCCTTTGTACTAAGAACACACACAACATTTTAAGAACAGTTGCAAACAGCATCAAAGGATGGGTTTTGTGATGATGTGCCGAAGGAATGCTGACAAGAGACACAGGCAAGTTTAAATGCATCAGAGAAACCCATAAAGCAGGGTGACATATGTACTTGGTTGTGCTACAATATAATTACAATACTACAATTGTTGCTGCCCTAATTACAACCAAAGGTGATCAAGTTATTACATTAGGACTTTATGTCATAGACCAACTTATAATTGAAATGCCCTGTGCTACAGGCATCCATTAGGAAGCAGATATTTGGAGTCTACCTTTGTGTATTTTAACGTCCTTACAAACCTACAACTATAAGGTTTTGAATATCTAAAATTTTAAACTATATTCAAAGATTTTTAAATCTTGTACAGCACTGTTCAGTCTATCCTGTGAAAATGGAATATGTATGACAGAGTAGTCCCCCCCCAATCTAGTCCTGAGCCATCAGGGCCAAACCTACAGAGAGGACTGTCACCATGTCCACCACTACACTCCGGAGAGTTGAACTTGACTAAAACATATGTCTTCAATTTTAATAACCCTCCATTCTCTCCCCCCACAGATGGCCTGAGGGGGGGGAGGGGTTGCCTGAGAAGCTGCTTTTCATGTAAGAATAATTTGTGCTAAGTAGCTGGGCGATCTGTTTGTTACGCTAGAGCTGACAGTTTGTTTATGTTTCTTGAGGAGTATGATGGATGGAGCAGGAGTTGATGCTAATTAGACTAAATTGTTGCGAAAAATGCTGAGGGTCTGCACTGCACAGCTAGGGCAAGTTTCCATTGTTCCTGTATCTTCGCATTCTGACCCTAATTGAATGGAGCTTGGGCCCATTCATCACGGCAGCAGGCGTCTCAAGCAGGAACCAAATGCTTTGACCTGGATGAAGTATTTTGCGGCGAGGGACATGATGGAGACCACTGGAGTTAAAATATGTCACTTTCTTTCCTCCAGTGAAATTGAAACAGACGGTACTGATTTTAACTGGCCATGAAATTGGGTTTACCAATGATGAAGCGGAATTAGCAGCTCTTAGTATCTACCCTTAGCTTTAGATATGTGGTCAGTGGTAAAGAAGAAGTGTCATTAAAAAACTTACTTCTAAATGTATGATATAAGTTCTGTGGTTCACTTCATTTTCAATATATCTTACTCTTGTTCACGAATGAGGAAACCAATAAGGCAGGAGACAGATAAATGGATTGGTGTTATGTTTACACTGATGTGGGTACTGTTCTGGTCTGTGCTAGAGTTTCTGGATGTCCCTCTAGTGAAGTGTTACTGGGATGTTCCAACGAGAGAAGACTCTTATAAAAACCCATGACACAATATAGGCACTATGGAACTGCGTCAAGTAACTGGGAAGACGAAGGTCTGGGCCTCTTTACTTTAGCTGCTGTGACACAATCCCAGATAAGCGCAATAGGATGGATAAATTGATCGATGGACTTAGAGAACATATATTGATTTATGGTGAATACGTTTTTTAATGTTTTTAAAAAACTACTACTTTCTTCTAATACCATTGTTTACTTTCTGGTTTAAATATTGGGTCAGATGTAACGGATTCAGATTTGTTGACTGTAACTTATACAGTAGGGGCAGTCCACCATATTACTTGGTGGCAACAAAAACACAGACCAGATGTTATTTTGTTTGTTAACCATTTTCTTCCGAAATCTTTCATGTTTCTAGTGTAGATCCGTTTTTCTGTTATGTTTATTTTTATTTTATTTTCCTCTCTTTTTTCCTTCTGGGTAAATATTTATGGAATGAGGAGGGAACGAATGAAGGAAATTAGATTACTAAACAGACCTGTAAATCCTGCCAGCAATGCTTTAGTCATGCCTCAACCAATGTAGATGCATACAATTTGACTTTAACTTTCCTATTTTTGTCCTCCCCTCATACAATTGACCAAAAACATTACCGCTTGGTGGTTTTTAAAAGAAAAGTACACTTTGTGACATTGTAGCCACCTACACCTTTTGTGTGGGACCTCGAAGTTACTGACGTTTTTGGTGAAATATTGACAATACAGCACCACTGTGTCTTCTCAACACTTTCACTGTTTTCACCCTCACCCCGTTACTTCCTCTTCTTAGAAACCTATCTGGCGGTTCATCTGCAAGCCATTAACTCATAAACACAGTAAGCACTACAATACTGCACGCACTATCACATTGACAGTTGGATCTAACAAAGAACAGAGCTGGGCAGAAATTGACTCTCCGCATGTTCTGGATCATGAGGTTGACAAAGATCTACCTTCCACTTGTTTAACTGGATGTAAATGTAAATTTCCTCCGGAGTTCAATTTGTAAAACAAAAAAACAAGTATATTTTATGTTTAAATCTTAAATAAAGCCATAAACTACTAGATATCCCTTTCTGTGCCATATGTATTCACTACAGAACTCTCTAAATATAAGTTATATTGTTTACATAAGCAACAATGAGACAAATCATATAAGAATCAAGTTATCAGGAGATTAGGTGAAGAGTTACATTACTAACCTCCTACCACATTAGCAACTGAAACAGCTCATTATATCATAATAGATGCCACTTTGATCACTTTCAGGCTGTTTGCTGTGTTAAATGTTCTTTGTGTGGCAAATGATACAGCCAGAGATGCATCAAAACAATTGTGTAGACATTTTCTTTTGCAGTGTAAAATTGGGTATACCGCCTTTGTTGTGTCCTATCTCTCAATATGAGCTTTAAAACAAGATGTAAAAAGATTCTTAAGATTCCTTTTTCTTTCAGTTCTCCTACTATAAACAGTTTTTATTTAAGATTATGAGGAGGAGAGGAAACCTTACGCTACTGTATGTGGGAGCAGTCATTAGTGTTGTACAAAAAACAAAGTATGAAAGGTCTGACCTTTTGCACTTTCTTTAGCATTTTCTATTACTGATCATTTCAGGTAGCATTTTTTTTCTTCTCAAGTAATAATTTCTATCATGCTCCATATATTTATGTCTAAAAATGATAAAAACAAAGCAGAATTCTGCAGTCTCTTTAAATGTTTTTCTTTCTCTTCATATAGCCTGAACAAATGCAAGCATGTCTTGATAGTTTGTAGAAAATACAGCTTCATTTACAGAGGCTTGTGGACTTTTTTTATTTGTGTTGGGATTAAAATTTTAGCATCTTATTAATAGTAAGAAATAAGCATATCATTTTCTATACTATTACATACTGAACAATATCTTTGCAATATTTTATATTTATTGATTGAATAAGTGCAATAATCACCATCAAAGACTTTTATTTTCAAGATTTTTAGAAATTCTTTCATGGCACTGAAAGGAGGGACTCTACAATCTGTACAACCTGTATAATGACAATAAAGGCATTCTATTCTATTCTATTCTTATCTCAGGAACCGATTCCTCACCAAACTTGGAAAAAGTTGGTCACATTGCCTCACTGTTTGGGAAACCATGATCCATCATTGTTGTTCACTTTATTAAGCATCATCACTCCCCATTAAGCCCTCTTTAGTTTTTTTAAGGTGTTTCTGGAATATTTTCTGGCCTTGTGATAGGTAGAGTCAATGAGGCAACTCGCCTGTTGCTTCATATCGACTAACCCTGGCAGGTGTTTCTTCAGTACATTTTTTCATGTGTAAATTCAGATACTGGCAGATGATGGATTGGGAAATTCATACTGACACATACCTAGCAGCACTTTTTTTTTACTCCGATATTGAAAGTTGGATCGTGTAATTACATCCATGACACTCTAGCTGAGCTTGTTTTAGTTCCAATTCAGAAAGCCATGGTAATGTGCAGGACCGGATTTGCCATAGGGAGAACCGGGAGTATTCCCGAGGCGCCGGCCTAATATTGGCCTGCTGGCCTGCGACTCTCTTTAAAAAAAAAAAAAAAAAAAAAAAAAGTTTGCCTGGGTTGCAAAAATCAGATAGACAGGCCAGCGCTGGGACAAGCCATAGACAATTGGTTTATTTGGATTAAGAACCGCCCCAAAGGTCCGTATCAACCATACAGGTGTGGAGGAGGGGGCGCGGTGTGTGTCTGGTGCCGGTGTTGTGCAGAAAAAAGAATGTGCAGTCAAAAGCTCCCCCAGCCACGGGAACACGCATTTAACTCTAACAAAGTGAAAACAATGCAGTTACGCTACAATGAACAGAGTAAAGGACAAATTACTCTAAAATTACGATTATTCATCTTCTGACATAATTTATTTAGCTGCATAAGACTGTACACAGGTATACATAGCTAATATAGGCTACTTAGGTATGTATAGAGAGATGAAACTTGCTGCGAATATTAGTTATATTCCCCTGACTGTACTCCTTACAGTATTTGAGGATAGCTCAAACAAAACCTCATTTTCCGAGGGGGTTCAAATCGTGGCAATGTGTCCTGCCAGAATATGCACCCCCTGATATTTCTGGCCGACACTTATTCCAAATAATGCTGGACAGTGTAATCAGTCCTGGGATGTTTCTGATAGAAACCCAGAGACTGGGGAAAATTCAACATTTTGTTATTTATTTTGATTGCTTGTCTACTATTTAGAACAATTACAAACTATCAAGTATTACAAAACTGAGAACTAATTAAACATCACAAGAAAAGATAAATATAAACAAGATTTTGTATGTAATGCTAATGAACATTTAGATTATAAAATAGATAAAAGATGTATAAATTATCTCCAAAAACTATTTCTATTATTAAGAGTCTTTAGATAAAAAGAAAAAAATGAACAAATATTCAAATAAGAAAATTAAGCTGCCACAAGAAATTTGTACAGTACATTAAAGTTTTAATTTATAACATGTAGAATAAACAAAATAATAGAATAATCAAGAAAAATAAATAAATGTGGCTGGGGGTGCTTTTGACGGCGTTGGTTCTTTTTTCGGCACATTATTAAGTGATTGTGTTGTTGAATATTTCTGTCTGTTGCTGATTTGCTGTTATGTATCCCAGATCAAACATGAACATTTGTGTATTCCAACGTTTGATTTACTGTAGGTTGGGGTTCATTAGTATTCCCCGGTATGATAATGTGCCACTGAGGCAGTTGATTTTTTACATGATTTGACTATGTAAAGCTCTAACTTAGACACTTATTATTGTGTAAAATCTTTATTATCTTAGTACTTTTGCATTAACAGCAGTAAAGTTACTGTATATTAAAACCTCAGAAATTACAGTAGTTCTAATAGGTGGCCTTTTATTTGGAATTTGCTATAAGTGCACGCGTCAAATACGTTTTGCTTGTGCCCATGCATTTAGGTGTGGGTGTGAACATGTATGTGTGGGAACATGCATGCGTGGCCTGGTTACATGACTGACTCCTGGCCTGAAAAAATCTCCCAGTCCGGCCCTGGTGATGTGTTAAATGATCTTGTTTGCGACAAGGCTAATTACTGTTAGCAATAAGCTAGTAAAACATATGCACTAAAGAATGAATACACCTGGGTTAACACCAACATTCCTGTGTGCAAATAAAGAATATGCAAACAGCTTAGTTCTATCTAATATTTAGTTCAGGGGGACTTAGCACCAAACTTAGAGAAATTGATTTTCTGACTTTCTTAACTTTAAAACGTAGAAATTCTACTTCAACAAACATGTGTCAATAAAATCCTTAATAGATTTCTTTTAATCTCTGTCTTGTCTGGTTATTCGTGTCCACATAGAGTTTCAAGATGGCCTAAAACCAAATTGTGCAGTGAAAAGTAAATCAATGAATATCAACATGGTACTTGGTACTGTACACTACAGCAGGTTTAGACAGAGCAACAACATCAAATTCATTTTAGAAACAAATATTTCGTTTTTTAATGTCTTATTTTTCTAGTACACAAATCTGACAATTATCCAATAAAATTCAGCTTTAACTTGTTGTAAGAATCAGCCAGTCGCATGTATGGACAAATAAAATTTCACCTCAAAGATGGAAAGTTCTCCAAGTCACTAAGGATAAGTGACAGCTGCGGGTTTTGTATAAACAAAGCAAGAACTCGGGCTCGAACAGGGCATAAAAAGGCCAGCCAAGCTGATGAAAGTTTTGCTCAGTTAAGAGAAAACGTTTTGTGTCCCACACAGTCAGATCAGGGAGCCTGGTTTTCAGGCTTCTTAAGCAGACATGTCTGTATTTTATTTTTTATTTTTTTGATGGACTGTGATGCATTGAGGCTCGTCTCGTTGTATACACGGGTATTTGCCCGCACCTTTTTTTTCTTCTAACTCAATCACATGTCAGAGGGAAACAAGCTTTGGAGAAGCTGAAACTGAACCCTGACATTTAGTTTGAAATAAATGAAAAACTTTCCTTCAACGATGAACGATCCCCTTTGTACGTATCGTCCCAGGAAATAACTAAACATTTTGTTTTTTGTTTTTTTTATGTATTTGGCACATTTATTTGACTATGGAGAAAATACAAACAATGAAATGGAGAAGTGCATTACCAGTGCAAAGTTTTTTAAGCAATGTCAGAGTGATTTAAGGATTTTATTTTCCAAGAGCTTTTCAGAAAGTATATGCTGACGACTTTCCGAAGCCTCATTGGAACACCTAATGTATAGTCATGTTTTCTGAATTTAAAATGGATTTTTTTTGTTTTTGTTTTTCTGGAGAAGCTGTTCAGTAATTCTGAGGTTTAGGAGACAAATAATTACAACTTGTTTCTTAATATTATGATCCTGTTTTATCCTCAACTTTTAAAACGCCTCTACTGTACCATGTTTTATAAATTCAACCGTATGTATGGGATGTGAATTAAGGATTTTGCGCATGGGGGGCGGGGGGGGCTGAATAAGGGGATAGAGAGAGGAAGCGAGTTAGCCTCGGATGGGCAAGAGTGAAACCTGAGCATGATTGAGTTAGGGGAAAGGAGACAGGAGCCCTGAGGCTGCCAGTCAGATGCTGTGTGTGTATATTCGCTGCTCTTGTCATGCTGCCCTGTTAGCACGGGGAGATTGTGATGGAGTTATCTGGCTTGGCCCTAAAAACTGCTTGTCATCTTGTGTATACACAAGGAGGTAGTGTTAGTCTGTGTGTATGCTTGTACGGTGCCAGCAACATTACTCACTTGGCCTTTTGGGACACCAGCAAAGCCTCGCCTGGTTCCTTTCCCTTTCAGTGGAAACGTGCTCACCGCATCCTCTTTAACTTTCGGAAGATCAAGGTTATACAAACAGACGTGGAAATTAGGTCTTAGATTATTACCGTTCTTGTGGGATTCATCTTCACCTGCTTTTTTAAATGTTCTGTGACATGGCTAGAAATGTTGCTGCGCATAAAATCTAGCAGCATGATCAAACCATAATGCCTCCTTTTTGTTGCTGTTAAAATTAGGCTTGATATGTTTTTGACATAACTTTTCCATCTTGTACACTGAGATATTGTATAAACTGTGGGGGGGGGGAATTCCAAAGTGAACTCAGTGTGGAGCCCCTGCTTCACACTGCAGCGGCACTAAGCAAAAGCAGATGTTATAAAGTTTACAGAAATCAGAACATTATTTTCCTGTTTCCATTGCAATCTTCTAAACACTTAGCGTACAAGCTTTGAAGTCACCCAAGAAATCTCGTCTGCGGGAGAAATGATAGGATCTCCTGGAGCAATGAAAGCTATCGTGGAGCGGGGAGGGGGGGGTGAGCAAGTCTGGGGGATTTGTAGGAGCCTTAAAAGGGCGGAGGGCTGATTAGGAATAAGAGGCGCTTCTATTGTGTTGATTCTACTTTCTCGTCTGATTTAAGCTTCTGAACGAGACTGATCTGCATATCTTGATCTTTCTGTCATGATTTATTCCACAGTCCTGATGTGATCTGGGATGTAGGCAGGAGATAAGATGTGTTTAGGCAGGTCTGCTGTGGGTCCGATCATAAAATCAGATAAATCCTAACTGTGTTAGATGGCCTCGCTGCAGGCTGTATGCTAGGCCCACACAAACCCACATTGGACCCCAGTAATGTATAGGAAACTAGCCCAGCTACAGAGCCCTGCAAAAGTATTCAGACTAATCGATTTACCATTTATTGTTAGCTATTGAGACTTTATATGATATAATGTTAAATAAAATTTGGGGTAAAAACGTTAAATTGTTTTTGTTTACAGCTGCAAATCTAAAATGTGATGTAAATTTGCATTGAACTCCCTCGAGTCAGCACTTCATCAGATTGGACGGTTAATTTTAAATCCTACCACAGATTCTTAACTGAGTTTATATTTGCACATTGAGTGGATCATTGCCAAAAACATCTGCACAAGATGATCTTTCCACTAACAGGTTTTGTGAAGATGTGTTTTGGGGGCATTATTTGGAGTGTTCCACCATATATGTTCTAATAAATGTTTTGTTTTGTTTTTTGTTCGTATGACTACGGGACGGTGAGAAACATAATTTCGATTCCTTGCATACATTGTCATGTAAAGGATTGACAATAAAGCTGACTTTGACTTTGAACATTTTTCTTTGTTATTGGTGATATAGGCTAATTGTTGTCTTATCCACAGGTTTTCCTACCTGAGTTTAGTCATCTCTGCATCTCCTTCAAAGTTACTGTTGGGCTCCTGGCTGGTTTTTTGGTTCATGCTTTCATCTTAGGTGGAACTGTGCCATACACTTTTAATGCTCAAATTATTGGTTAAACGGTTTTGTCAAAGCGTCTACTTGTGTCGGATTGTGTTCTGGGGTATCAAAGTAAAGAAGGGCTAAATACAGTTGCATCCACGTTTTAGCAAGGCCTCATCTTCCGTTTATTGTGCACCAATCTCTCATTAGTACTTCTTTAGGGGTCAAAACCTGTTTTTCCTTAAATGTACTCAAATAACCAAACACTTATCTTGCTGTTAATATGAAACGTGTGTCCCCATCAAAGTGGGTGCAACACTGTTCCTTCCACCAAGTTCTAACTAAAGCAATTCTGAAGGGGAGAAGCAATGAAGCGGTAATGCAGCACGGTTTCAATAAAAAGTGTGACTTGTAAGATGCCTACATCTGCAGCGCATTACAGCTCAAGCACGCTCTTACAGGTTAACTAATTCTTTGTGTTACTTCGACTGAATGTATGAAGCACAATGAGGAACTTAATCATCCTAAGAAAGCAGTGGACTTCATTGTCACCATCACTTGGTTTTGATTTAACTGTGCAAATCACCCTTGTTACCATGTATTAGGAGCACTGCAAACTACAAATGCCTTGTTCCTCCGTGGTACTATTCCGAGCAATTCTGCCTCCTTTCAGCCCTTGTTGTGCTCTAATACAATGTGGCATTTGAATCACGCACACGCACACACAATGCATGTCTTCATTCGTACTGTAGGACCTCACAGAGAAGGCACTTTAGCATTTCCTGCACTCTCATCTTCAAGGCTTAGCAAAGACGTGCATTCCTTTTCTCTTCGCATAATTCAATAGAGAGTTTGACAATCACAATTAAGCTAAAGGCAGAGTACACTGGCAGCTTTACTTTGGTAATATGGAATTACAAAACCATGCGCATTTACCCATCCATATGCGGTGGGTCTAAGCAGTGATGCATCTGTGTTGGGTTTGACCCATAAGACCCCCACCCTCTGCTAAACAAAGTGCCTGCAGAGAGCACTGGAAGATAGCCAGATTAGATTGCCACTGAAGACCCTTGAAAACTTCTCTATGAGCTTGGAGGATTACAAAATTTCCTCAAGTGTCTGATCCTTAACGGATCTCCTTCGGTGTGTGATGGGAAAAGATGATGTATGCACAGAAAGTCGACCTATAGTTTTTCTGTCTGGGGAATTCTTCCCGTTTGTTTGCCTTGTTTCGTCTCCACACACTCCACTGTTTTCATTGGCCGCACTGTCGATGATGCGGCAAAGCTGGAAAACGACTGGTGAGATTTTTACAAGAGGATAGGGAGCATGGGTCATAAAACTCGCCTCCTTTGTTTTCCACAACCGAAAGAAAAATGTCCCCTCCCCTTCACCTTCCCTGTCAAAGCAAGGGCCGTCTGTGGGAAGTCTGCATCGCACAAGAGGCAGAGAACTGAACTACCGCACACTGATCCAGGAGGTCTGACTTCAAGCTTAAGAAAAACTCGCCCACTGGTGGGTTCTGACGTGATGTCATGATCAAAAAATTTCCCTGTGATTTTTTATTTTCCTCAGTAATTTTTAGGGATCTCAATGGCAGTGAAGGGAATCCCTTGGGACTTTAGAACAACAAGCCGCCATCCTGGTCTTAGGTTTCCAGAGAGCAGGAGAACCCACAGCATTCCTGCCCTCGATGCAAACTGCCTCTCTCAGACAGACGGGGAGCCCGTCCCTCTTTTTGCCCTCGAGAAGCACTATTTTTGATTTCAGATGGGGGGTTTACTGTCGCTACAGTGAGTGCAAGAAATAGCTGTCCTTCTGCTTCAGAGAGCAATCTTGACCACTGCTTTAATAGAAA
>JAVLVB010000657.1:1762180-1775370 GCA_032876305.1 Orestias chungarensis
TGTGTGTGTGTGTGTGTGTGTGTGTGTGTGTGTGTGTGTGTGTGTGTGTGTGTGTGTGTGTGTGTGTGTGTGTGTGTGTGTGTGTGTGTGTGTGTGTGTGTGTGTGTGTGTGTGTGTGTGTGTGTGTGTGTGTGTGTGTGTGTATGTAGGTCAGACGGCTGAAGCAGGAAATCTCTTCCGCTTCTTGCTGTTTTGGGGTGTGAAGGCAGGGAAAACACTTGATGAAAGATGGTCCTACAGGACCTAAGTCAAGCCATGAAAGTTTAAGTAAATATGAAGAGAGGGGGATAACACTGGTGGTCTAGGTACAACCCCCCCTCCCCCTCCCAACCACAATCTTTCAGTTGATGTTTTCCTTCTCCTCTGCCCTTTTTTGGACAGGAGCGAGTTGTGCCGTATGATGCCCCTGTGACCCAGTCTTCAGCGTTTCCTTCGTTAAGAAGAAACTACTGTATTTTCAGTGCACTGGTGCGAGTTCTTCCCTATTTCATGCGGTCACTGACGTCTATATTTAGATAGTTGCACGTACAGAGGCGGGACGGTTCAAGCAACCACACAGTTTTATGCATACAACTTTCCTTGAAGATAATCCAACGTAAAAATTATATATTTGGTATGTTTAGTGGGCCATAATAGCAGTCTTGTAGACACATGAAGCAACATCACATACATGAAAAACCACCAATACCTGCATTACTGCATTACATTAAGAATGTGGGGTCATTTATTTGGTTTTCCACCTATATTTTTCCGCTTTGGTCCACTGCTCTCAGCTTTTAAAACAGCTCATGCATTGCCAGAATCCGAAATTATTTTTCACACCCTGCGCATTGCAACTCCAATTGCTATTATATGTAACAAGAAGCAGACTAATCGGCTCCGTCACACGTCAACTTTAATGTTTTTCAGAGGGAGTTTATGTCACAAACACAACGTAGGGAATAAATGATGGCTATATAAAAATATATACATGGTTTTATAAAACTTTTCATTTGTTTAGCCCCCTTAGTTAATACTTTATAGAAGCACCTTTCACCCTAGTTACAACTGTGAGGCTTCATATATCTCTAGACACAAAAATGTGGGCGCATTCTTTGCGAAACAGGTCAAGCGCAGACAGATTGGATGGAGAGTGTGTGCAAACAGCAACATTCAAGTCTCGTCACTTGTTCCTTTGATTTAGGTCTGGACTTTGACTGAGTCTTTCTAACGTGAGCACTTCTTTTATTGGAGCCATTTCATTGTAGCTCCGGCTGTAGGTTCACGGTTGGCGTCACACTTGAAGGAGCTCCTTCTACCTTATCTCAAATTATTTGCAAACTGATTACATTTTTATTTCAGTATTATCTTGTATTTTTTAATCACGCTGTTCACACATCTACAATTTGTTTATGGTTATGTAACTTTTATTAAACAAACTGGGGAAAAAGGCGTTTCTGCAGCTGTTTTCAACTCTCATTGAGTGGAAAAACTGGACCAAGGGAAATTTCGTCCTGTCCAATTCCCAGTTACAAGTTTGGATGTGAATTAAATGCAGCATTAGTTATTTTCCCTGATTCCAAAGTTAAAAAAACAACATCCCCATAGCACAATACTGCCAACAACATGTTTTACTGTGGCGATTATGTGTTTTGAGAGGTATCAGAGTTTTCCTTCGAATATAATGCATTTAAAAAAGAAAATGCTTTTCTTTTTTCTCCACAGTTATCTTGTTATGATCCCGTAACATAAACTCAAAAAGAAAGTGACAATTTCGGACTAATGAAGTTGCTTTTGAAATGTCTTTTATATTTTTGTGGCCTGCCAGTAGGAAGGTATGGCTTCAACCTTAATGTATACATTTAGCAAGAAAAAAAGTATTTGATTTGTTTCCCAACTAGGAATCACATACATCTGAAGACAAAATCACTCTTGTGTACTAATAGAATAATAAAAATTTAAAACTTAAGATAGGTAGTAGGAATAAAAACTGTTACTCATGGGAGATGTTTCAGTACCACCCATGATTTTTTATTTATTTTTTCAAATGAATTATTTCAAGGTTAATGTATTGTGATGACAATTTAATTTCAAAGACCTTGTTTACATAATAAGAAAGAAAATGCCAAAAACAGCTAATTTTAATACCAGACTTTCTATTGTTTGTCCAATAATATTCTTCCTGATGTTTGCTAAGCTCTGGTAGCTGTTGACATAACAAAGAATTGCACAGAGATGTGTTGACCAGCAGGACCATCCACAACTACTTGCAGCCAAAAGAAGAAAAACCTAAAACAAAAAAGCACTATAATCTTTTACGGTAAATTATTTTAAAAAACAACAACTCCCTTTTCTGAACAACACCTTTTGTGTTTTAAAACCTTTATATAGTTTTGATTTTTTGGGGGGGATCAAAATCACTAGTGCCACTATTTTTGGCATGCAAAACCATTTCTATTGGTAAACAAGGCATATTTTTTTAAAATTAACAATCCATCCTTACTGTTTACGTGGGAATCATGTACCTTTCTGGTGTATTTTGATATTATTTTGTCATTTGTGACTCCTCCATACTTGTCATCCTCAGAAACCAGTCTACCCAGTCTCCTGTAACCTCTTATACTATAAGGGAAACACAACTTCCACTCACTGGTTATTTTCTTTTCTTTCACAACAATCTATATATATTTTATATAGATGCCTCTGTTTTAGCCTTTCTCTTCATGTTTTCTTGTGTTGAATGGTTGCAGGATGCCTGTTACATGGAATAAACCTGACCATGTTGTATTCTGTTACTATATTTAGACATCTGAATTTGAATTGCATCATCTGTGAGATCTGTTTTTTTTTTCATTAGATCATTTCAGAGATTAAACTAGTTTGGGTTTGACAGTTGCTTTGCATTCTATCTGCTGCAACACCCAATATTAAAATTCATCATGGGGCTCGTGAAACTTTCCGTCCGCATGGAAATTCTCCGTTTAGCAGGTGTTCATGGCTTGCTGAATCTTTCCCACCATGATTAAATTGGTATGCCTTCAATTATGGTATGTTTTTTGGCTCCTCGTGATTTAGAAGTTCTGTTCAGATTCGTCTCTGTTTCTCTTTTCATCTTCTGCCGGGTCGAGTATGTGAGCTAAAATGAGCAACAATGACGCTGGGCCACAGCTGTTCAATTATTCTTTCGTATGAAGCCAGACTTTAATATTTCATAGTGGTATGGATGTATGATAAGATCGGAGAACTTACAAAAAAAGATTTCTTTGCAACAAGAAACCACCTGAAAATGCTTGTAGAGTATTTTATCCTGTAGAGATCATGTATGTGTTGGTATGATGCAGGCTACAATAAACATTTCAGGGAAATTGTTTTTGTTTTTGGAGTCTCTATAAACCAGTGAATCAATGTAACATTTCTTTTGGGCTTTCAAATGTCAAGCAAAGTTTTTAATGCTCAAAAGAAAGAAAAAAAAGATATAACTTTTCTCATTTTTTTCTTATTAGATCCGCAAATCAGTGTATGAGTCCCTTGATCCGAGAATATTTCCGAATGCTGCATGTTAGTAAGGATTCAGCTGGAAATGTGCCCAAATGCTGCCTGTCCGGAAGAAACAAATCAGAAAGGAAGAAAATCTGTCTGGTTCGGAACTTGCCCAGGATTCAGGGTGTTCCCCTACACAGCAATGATTCTCCATCTCTACAGCGGAGGCCCTAAAACCTCAGCTCTAAATCTGATGGGTGGACATAAGAAGAGACACACGGAGGAAAAACACAAAATGCATTTTGTTCATCTCTTGGCTGCAGGAAAAATCTCAGGGAATTACAGAGTGAGAGACAGTTTAACTCTGTGATATAAATATGTCTTTGGAACATCTTTACTTTTTCCCTGCCTTTTTACTTTTTAGTGTTTAAATGGATAAGATGTGTTTAGTGTTTACGCATTACATACATTATGGCTACTGTAGGTAACGTTTTTGAAAAATATGTTTTTTGTGCCAGCAAACTGCAGCTCTACCAGTCATTGGATTACACGGATTCACAGCTTGAATAAGCAGCTCCGCTATTATGGCCACGGATGACGGGAGATAAAATGTTTGACAGTTAGTTGTTTCTCCACCATTAGCTGTTAGCACAGGCGCAGCAAACCAGCAATGATGAGCGTTGCAGACACAAGTATAATTGAGAATGACCCTTCTCCTGGCACTGATTGGTTGTTTTAGACCGGCACCCTTATACTGTATATCTGCAGTAGGGCCTTAAACAGGTGACAGAGGACCTTGATTTTCTCCACGGATTATCTGTCGCACATAGTGACAGTTTTTAAACCCAAAGTAAGTTAAAAAGGACAAGAAATGTTTTATAAGGTTTATTATTTTTTCTTTGTACTAATATTGAACGTGTGTGAAAACTTATTATATTTACATATATATTCATACATATTTACATTTAAATGCCTTCCTTGTTTGGACTGACTGCTCTTAATTGGAAGAAACGTGTGTGTCTGCCAAAGAGGTTGAGGGCTCCCCCCTTTCATTTCCAAGCCTGTGGGAGAGTCCATACCTAAACCGCAGCAGGGTAATAATCACTTAACCCAAATCAAGCGCAATCAGGACTAGCTGGAGTGCAGCTGGGAGGCACCAAACCCACGTTGCTGAGGAGTGGCAGCGGGTGAGCGGGTGGGTGACTTAAGTTAGTCAGTGTCTGGAGGGGAATCAGCGTGGGGTTGGTCCGCATTAGGATGTGGACACTGATGACCAGGGAGAAGATCAAGAGGACCAGCCTTTGTTGGGCCTTCCTCCTTCTCATCTGGCTCCAACAGGGAGTGAATCAGCGGGGAAAATTGGGGAAATCAGAGATGAGATTCCTCCTACTGAGTGAAGGTTAAAAGGAGCTCTGGTTTTGTGTGTGTATGAACGCACTCTTTGTATTTTGTCTGCATGTGATTGTTGCATTCAAGCTCCTTCAGGCTGCTGAGTCACCGAATCCGATCTTGAGTGATCCGGTTATTGTGATCATAAATGTTTTGCCAGTGTTTTTGTTGCGATGGAGTTCCTGTCACTTTCAGGATCCACAACAGACAGAGACACTCGAGCGTTCTGCACGCTCTAATGTTCTGCTCACACACATAAGGCTGTGGTTTTGTCTGACAGACAGAACGGAGTCCGCTGACACTCTTGTATATAAGTAGCATGGGCTGCACATACAGTGCTGTGCAAATGCAAGGATGTAATTCTAAACTTTTACAATTTTTCTAGCTGTTTAGTGATTTCATATGATAGAGCAACCAAAAGTAATAAAAAAAAGTGTATTATTTTATTTTACACATCCAAATCAGCTAGAAATTCTCAGATGGATTTAGATCTGGCCTTTAACTGGACCATTCTATCTCTTTGTTTTATTCTAAGCCATCCCATCATAGTTTAAGTCTTGGGTCTTTAGCAGCCTTTAACGGATATTTCCCAAGATTATGTTGTACTTAGCTCTATCCATCATCTGTCAACTTAAACTTTGCTGTCCCGTCTGAAGAAAGGAACCCCCACACAGCGCAATATTTCCACTGCTGTATTTAACTGGGATTTATAGTGAGATTAGATTCCAGACAGAATTAAAATTTTTGCTAGAAATTGTAAAGATTTTTTTGAGAATATCAAAGAAACTTATTCTTATCAGCTTTAATAAACGTTTTTTTTTAGTTTTTTTTTATGTCTATGTCAAGCTATGTCTCTTTATTATATATAAAATCCTAAGACAGTACATTTAAACTTGTACATGTAACATAAGAAATTGTTAATAAACTTTGCGCAAGGCACTGGAGCAGTTTGTAGTCTGAAATCCAGGTGATTTACTATATTCCCCTCCAGCCCAGATCTCCAGTATGCCTGCTCCCTTTCTTCATCCATCTGCCTCTCAGTGGTTATTTCATTGCAGTGCTCTCCTCAATGATTCAAGCCTTCCTCTAATCACATTGTAACAAAACTATATCACAGTGATAAATCCAAGCTGCATATGGGAATAAGCGACTGTGAGTGTTGCTTTGTGTGCTTGCTTTAGTTTGTTCTGTAGGATCCCTGTAGTTCTTTAGTTACCCACCTTGTAGCATCTGTCATTCATTGGGAGTGAAAGACAAAAAGGCTGATGAGAATGACCCAGACCACAAGAACATTTCAGTCTGGATTTGTCTCTTTCGCTTCGCTTCTCTGTTTCTGTTTCTACTCCTTTCCTCTTCGTAGCCTAAGTTGGTTTTTTTAGGAGCTTCCAAAAGTATCAAACCGTCCCTTTTGCTTTGTATATACATACGTTTCAAACCTAATTTTAAACACACTGTTGCGTAACACATGGACCAGATTTTAAACTCTCGCTAAATCTCCACAATTTAATTTAAGTTTGTTTAAACACTGTGACTGAATACTTGATATGTCTGAAGGGATGTGCAGTGCATCTGTGTTTGATATATTTATTTTTTCCATATTTAACATGTGCATAGTCAAAGAGCTTGAAAAGAAAA
The DNA here is from genome assembly GCA_032876305.1 of Orestias chungarensis. Taxonomy (NCBI): domain Eukaryota; kingdom Metazoa; phylum Chordata; class Actinopteri; order Cyprinodontiformes; family Cyprinodontidae; genus Orestias; species Orestias chungarensis. The sequence continues at coordinate 1,768,664 of JAVLVB010000657.1, forward strand.
ATCCTAATTAAATTTTAAGGCCTTAGTGACTTTCCTGGGCTATTTGTTGCAGTTGATGTTTTATTTTCCATACATTTGAGACCAAGCAGGGTGGCCTGGGATTGTTGCCATCGAGAAAGCTCTTTCATTCTAGGAACCTCAAATTAATGGAAAGCTTTGTTTTAATGGCCGGTGTCTTCAGTTTATAGTCTAATCTTCACTGCTATGAAATAAAAAAAATGTTTTTTTTTTTTTTTTTTGTTAAAATATATCCAGGGGGAAGGGGTGTTGTGTTGCTCAATTTCCAGCATAAATACTTATGTTTTAATAAGCTGAGTGAAGGGTTTGACAGGTTAGGTGAAAAAGGTTTGAATTAGAGAAATCAACAGGGTGGACACCTGCTCCCTTGAGCAAGTGAACCAGAATGCTCCAAAACCCTGTTCATTCTATGAGGTTATTTGAACAGCTCAAGAAAATCCATGGAGTATTATAGGCAACTCGCTGCTCTCATACATATGAATGCTAATGTTGAGTTAATTTCCCTCAAATGTTTATTAGGATTTTTTTTTTCATGCTGCTTTTAACAGTTCAAAACTTAAAAAGATTAGATTTTATAGACAGTCATACTGTAAAAAAGTCAATAAAAATGCATGTTTGAATGTCCTCATAAATAAAATAAAACTTTCTTAAATCTATAACAATGTCTCTAAATCAAACTTTCTATTGTATAAAATATCAACATCAATGCCGGCGTTGTGATTTTTATTTTATTTTTTTTCCTACCACATCACATCTGCAAAGCTGCATCGTTGCTACCCGTCAAAAACTTCTTCCGTCATGCTTACATGTCAAAAACCAAACCGGTTAATGTTGATTAACAGTGGCTGGTTAGTTGTTTAGCATAGGAGTTTAAATAAATATTTATAACTTTAACACCAGAATATCCTAACCATTTAAAGTTAGTGAATGTTAATAGACCAAACTTTCATTAGACTATCATATAATTTTTTAATACAGAGGTAGTAAATGTACTGAAACCCCCTTTTTTATATACAGATGTTACAAATGGTTAGGTTAGTACCTTTAATACTGAAATATTCAACCTTAGAGCATTGTATGACTGAAACAGTATAAGACATGATAAACAAGCTTTTATTTTAATTAAATTAAACACATCTGCACATGCAGATTAGCCCTGCCAACATTTTTATTTGCTTATATATTTACAATAATCTCTGAGCCAGCTAAAAAACTGATAAGAGGATGAGTGGAAAAGCCCATGTCTCATTGTTACTAAAGCATTATAATCATTTCAATGGAGGCATTTTACTTCAACAAATTTTGGTAATGTACTTAAGAGTTACACTGATGATTCATGACAGGTCCTGTGTAGCTGCATTTTTTAAGTATTATCCATGTCCTGGATCAGTCAGTATTTACGTGTGTAATTTCAAGTTTCACATTGGAACGGGGTAGTTAAATGAAGTCCTTATGTGATTAAATGGGCTTTATTGTGCTCTTTTTAACTGATTATGTAAGTATATCTTTTTGTGGACATTTAATATTGTAAACCTCACCATGAACATTTTCCAGTTAAAGAGGTAATCTGAAGTTTTTTCTAACTTTACCATGAATTTTTTGTTTCTCATATGGTTTGTCTATATTCCACTGCATTGCGTGTAAACACAAACGCTTGTATTACATGTTAGTTAACAACTAATGTACTTTTTGTGTTTTCTTATATTACCAATAAAATCAAGAAAAGTGCTTACTTAACCGTTTAGCACATCATTTATATCTCCCTATACAAGGTATGTTTAAGCATATTAAAGAATACAGATTTTTTGTAATTGAAAACACAACAAAACAATTATATACACTTGCTGTCCAATGCCATAAACTTTAAACATTACATTTACCAAATATTGTACCTGACCTGACTTTAAAGAAGCCATAAAACATAATATAAGCAATATTTAAAACCACCTTCAATACAATAAATCCAACAAAAGTGAGACTTATTGCTAGTGATTATGCTCCATGACTTTGATCACCCATTCACTACTAATTACTGCATCCCTAATGCTTATAGGAAGTTTATATTCTTAAACCAACTGATAATAAAAAGTCTTTCATTAATTAGGTCAAAGAAAATTTGAGTGAGAGCTTTCATAGCAATGTTAACAGCGATAGTCTTTTCCGACCTTTGTGACATGGTGATGATCTTGTTTTGCAAGATCACAAACGATGACTATTTGATCAAATGTTGATATCGTTGGTTTTACCAAAAATACAAACTAGAATAATCTGATGGCACCAATCCTTAATGAGCACAGCCAAATATCCTCAGCAAGAATCTTCATCTGTTGGATGTTTCACGAAATTGTAAAATAATTCAGTGTATCTTTGTACCCATCTGTCCAGCAGAGAGGTGAGAGCAGGCTTACCAGTTTCTGTTTAATAAATTAGAATTACACTCTCTACAGTCACTATCTTAAACACAAGATATCACTTTTACATACCAAGTCTCAAAGCAGAAGAAGATTTTGGAGAAAGAATATCTTCCACACATGAAAAAAACAAGAAAACAAACAAAAAGCTTTCAAACTGCATTTGCACAGGGAAAATTAGCAGCTGATGATTAAAGTAATATTATTGCTAGTTTTGGATTCTCCTGTATAGCTTAGCTACAGGTTACGACCCCACAAATACGTTATTAAATGCTCCACTCTAAACAGTGAAAGAATAAAAAATAATGAACATTTGGATCCTGGTTGCAAACATCAGTTTAAAACTTCAGTGACAATTTTTTTTTATACTACTGTCATGCACATCATTGTTTCAAAGCAGCTAGGAGTGTATCCCCCCCCCCCCTCCATTACTCTGCATGTTTGATAAGGTAATAGGAGCAGTTGCACAGTGAGTGTGTTCCAAAGCACCTGACACTTAAATAGGTGCCGAGCGCAGGGCCGAGGCTGGGCTGCCGAGACGTGCTCAGGCTCTGTTGACTTAAGCATTCAGACGGAGCCATCAATCATCCAAGTGTGACGGCTCTGCCCCTGAACCCCAGCGTACTACATCTGCCAAGAAAGCCTGTCTGCTCAGAGCATACATGTAACAACCGGCCCTGATGTGAAAAGAAGCTAATCGCCCTGTTGTTGCTGACGTTATCTTCTCCCGACTCCGCTCCTTGCGAGTTTGAAGTTTTTTTAGGAAGCACAAACACACCTTCCTTTTCTCTCCTATGATGTCTTTCTCTCTGAAATCCTTCCTTCCTAGTTTTTACCAAACTGCTGTGGGCATTTGGAAAAGAAAAAAAAAACACAAGAAAAAAAAGGTTATTTGCAATTATATTTAATCATATGCGGCCATCCCAATCAGGACTGATTCTGGTGATCACATTTACATGGGTTTCAAGTTTTACCCCCGCTGGCTTTGGAAAGAAAGACCACCTTGATGATCCATTGCTTCTTTCTTCTTTTTACTCTTCTTCCTTTTTTGTCTTTTTTTTGTATCTTTGCTTCCCCTGTGAGTCTGCAAGCTCATCAGGATGAAACTGTTAGAATTACAACCATATAATTAGATTTATTTATTTATTTTATTTTATTTTATTTTTTTCTTAAAGTGTTTTAACAGAAATCCCCCCGTCCAACTTCCTCATCCAAGTCCAGCTAACCAGCCCACCCAGCCTGTGAGAGAGTGGACTTCCATTTTTCCTTTCTCTCTGGACCATAGAGGTCAGCACAACTGTGTGTGTGTGTGATGGGATACCGGGCCGTAATGTTTCCACAGAGCATGTGCATACATGTACATATGCTCGTTTGTCACAGGAAAGCAGCTTCTGTCTCAAAGACCCAGCTCTGTTTTTTAAATTTTTGCCTGGTGAAAGGCGGCATTATAGCTGATTTCTATGACCTCAAGCTGGTGTTTTTACTCCCTTTAAGGCTTGCGTGGGTGTATATGTGTGTGTATATGTATAAATATATACACACATTTTTTGTGTGTGCACGTTATAACGGCTTTCCATGACCTCCAGCCAGGACCCTCCTCTGCGGCCTGCCTCACAGCGCTTGTTTAGACAACAGTGGTGCACATGTTGGCTGAAATATGGCCGCTGTGCTCGGGTGAATTAAGCTACGGCATGTGTGCTTAAACCGAGACGGGTCGCTGATTTATCCATATATTTAGATGATTGATTTAGAAGTCACCAGGCCAACACTTGCTGAAGCCAAGGATACAGGCAGGCTTGAGGAGATGAGAGAGTAAGGGACAGAAGTCAAAGCAGAAAATACACAGCCCCCTCTCACGTATGTAGTGATATTTACGCCATCCATCCTGCAGCTGAGAGACATTATTCACAGAGCCCAAATGAATAATTCAAAAGTAAAGCTTTGCTTTGCACAAGATGGATATGTCTAACGATGTACTGATTGCTTTTTAACATACTCCATTTTCAAATGAGCTATAAAATTTTGTTTATTATGGTTCAGAACATGACATAGGCCATCTATTTTAATGTCAGGAGGGCCTTGAAAAGAGCATATGAAAACACGTTCGCCAATTTGTGGCTGTGTGTGTGTGTGTGTGTGTGTGTGTGTGTGTGTGTGTGTGTGTGTGTGTGTGTGTGTGTGTGTGTGTGTGTGTGTGTGTGTGTGTGTGTGTGTGTGTGTGTGTGTGTGTGTGTGTGTGTGTGCAGTGCCAGTGTTTTATTACCTGTCTCATTATTAAATGTGTTAGAGGCCGTCTAAGCATGGACAAAACATTCCAGCTCCTTTAATGTCTCCCTCTCGTCTCGCCCGTCTCATTTGCTCCTCTCTTTGATAATACTTTTCCTTATGAGCCCATAAAACCAGAAGCTTTTTGAGACAACTATTCCTTTTTTGGCAACAAAAAAGGAAATAAGTAAATCAGAAATATTATAGGTTTTACAACTTTTTGAATACTGATTACCTGGATTACTTGGGTATAAACCTAGAGAGTCTGGGTAAATACTAAGTTAGATACCAGGGGTGGTAAATGTTAATTCTCTTAAAGATATAGGAGAGGATCTTCAGCTTTTTCATTTTTTGCAACACTGAGCACCCGCCACCTCATCTCCAGTAACGCCCCCGGATATCGGGAGCGCGCACGTCTTTTTTTCTCAGCAACTTCGAACACGGTTTTTGTCTTGCGAGCTTTCATTTTCGTTGCCGTACGAGGAGAACCTCTCTTCAATGGTGAATGATGCATGTTGTCAGCCCCGTTTTACTTCCTAAACAACAATCTACGCATGCCCGAATTCAAACATGAGCGGGCGTTGTACGGGTCGGGTGGGTGGGGATACATTAGTTATATACATCATCGCGTAAATTTTATTTCCGCATTGACAGCCAGTTATTTTTCCCCACCGGTCGTGTTTGATTGGCTGTCATTTTCAATGGGATTTTCCATTGAAATTTTTCTATTGAAAAGATCCCCTCCTATACCTTTAATATTGAAAGCTGTCATGTGTCATTTTTTAAAATTTAAGGTATGCAAAAGTCATACACTCCAAAAAGGCTTGGCATTTTTAAGAACTTCACAATTTGAATCATTTTCGAGTTTTGAGTGACAATGCAATTTGATATCAATTCAGTTATATATTGCAATAAATACTTCTATATACCAGTTATAGTAAAAAAGCAGAAAGCAAATAGTTTTAGTATTTATGTATTATTTATTTTCCATATGAACAGCCATTGTGGTATAAATTACTTTAAAAGTGGTCAGATTAACATGTATTTAACCATTAAAGTGTATGCTCCATTTGAGAATTAAATATTATAGCAAAAAACCTTGTACTCAATATAAGGCACAACGTTTAGAACATTACAATGTTCTTGTAAATTTCAATATTTCTCCTTACCCTATACAAACTGAAATAATTGACATAGTTTTCAAATAATTATTTGTAAGCATATTTGATCAATATTGCGATTTGGACCCACACTCCTCACCAGTTTGTGGTGCAAATGCACACAGCTGTTTTGGCCACAGCCAATAAACCTTCAAAGAAGAAGATGATGATGATAATAATTATGATGATAACATGCCAGAGTTTGCCTTTAGGAATTCATTGGGACTGTCTTTATCTGTCTTAAGCATAGCTTTAGCATCCTTGTGAGGGATTGATGTGACATATTATGGGAAATGTGTAATTGATCTAAGCAGTACACTTTCAATAACAATAAATATATGAAATAATTTTGGGGTGTCAAAATTTTTTATTGTAGGCCCAATGTTGCATGTCAACCTTGAGCTTGACATGCTTGATGGAATTTTTTCCTTTATATCTGTGGCTGCAGTAAATTTATGGGGTTATTTTTCTCCTATGAATTTAATCTCCTCGCTATTCTCAAGTCTTTTTCAGCATTTAAAAGATTTTTCATTTTTCTTTCAGAATTGGTGGTTCAAAACATCAGCTTTCTGATACTTACAATCTCTGGTCTTCTCTAATTAGTTCCATCACTTAGCGGGGTCGGTGGGTCATTGTCTCACTGCTCTCTAGCGTAGGCTGTGGGGAGATCTTGGTGTCGGGGGGCCGGGCGCACATCTAGGTCCGGGGGTTGGATGGCTCCCGGTTGGTGCGCCATCTATCTAGTCCGGGGTTTGCATTGGCGACCCGTGGCTTGTGCTGCGGCGCAGTTGTGGGGCACGGGACAGGGGCTGCCTGTCTTTTGCTGGGTTGCTGAGTTGCCTGGGTGGGGGTT
>JAVLVB010000657.1:1778131-1810418 GCA_032876305.1 Orestias chungarensis
TATATATATATATATATATATATATATATATATATATATATATATATATATATATATATATATACTTTTTTTTAACTTTCTACGCAGTATAGAAAAGTATGCAATCTGATTTCTATATAATGTATGTGACGGTCTGTAAAATGAGAATATGAATATCTTTTTTTGTATTTCCTACATTTCACTTTTTTTCCTTAGGTCCTTCTTTCCTCGCCTGCTTTCTTCTGTCCTTCCTTTTTCCCGATCTTGAGTCCTCCTAATCTTCCTCCATCCTTCTTATCCAAATGTCTCCCTACCCTGTCTGTGTCCGTCTTTTCTTTCCCACTCTCCCTTATGCTCTCTTCTTTTCCCCCTTTGCGACCTACCTTTGTTCCTTCCCAACTTTTTTTTCAGGTTTCATTTTTTTGTTCAAAATTATTCATACACCCACACTGGTAGCCAAATTCATATGTAATTTTTAAAAGTCTATGTGGCCAAGACATGCAGAAACTGCAGACATCTGTTTTAATGCAAACAGGGCATTGTTGTTTCCATTGTAACAAACAGTTTAATCAAAGAGAATTTTAATAAGTTATGAGTTGAGGAAATGGAAAATTTTATTTATTTGGAAATTTGGTCTGGTGTTCTGTAAATTACCTAAATATTTATAACATAAATAGAGTTAGTGAGTGACAGTAGTTCCAGCACAAGCTTGCGCGTTCTCTCCGTCTGAACACAAAATTGTTCTGTCTTTCTGTGTGTTTTGGTCAGGAAATGTGGTGGCTTGTGTATGATTACAGCTTGTTTTTTTATGATTTGTTTACAATTTTTCCATGAAATCACAACAAGAAGAAGAAACTAATGTACTAGGATTTCACAAATGGACCATTAAACATCCTATTAATCATACCAGGTTGCTCCATGTTACATCTTTTGTTTTCCTGGTCTGTCCTTTGGGAGCTATCCAGGCCATTTTCAGTACAGTCCCCATCCATAACGAGAATCCCATATACCGACCACCTCTGCTCGCCCCTGTTATGACAGCTTCAAGCGCTTGATTTGATTTAGTCAAGTCAGGACACACACATCCGCACGTGTAATTCAGTAATTTGTGTTTGTGCATTTAGTGACAATCGTGACAAATGACTGGTCTGGAGTGAAATGCCTATCTGCCCCCCCTCGTTTCCTGCTGCCGCAGACGCTTGCTTAACCTACTCAGGTGTATGGTCGGAGAGCTTGCGTGCCAAACACAAACTGGCCACCTGAAGAGGTAATTAAGGCAAAGATTGAGTATTGTTTTAAGCTAGATTTTATTCTACTAATCCTATCAACTCTGCCAGGGTCTGATGATCTTATCCCAGCTACATTTGTCCTGTTTTTACTGTACAATAAACCCTTTAAGGGCTTGTTCGTATAATTTGTACCCTCCCTGGGCAACATGTTTTGCCTCAGCGAACTCCCATCCAGTGATCACCGCATCCAACCGAACCCCCTCATTTACATTTTCCGGGGCATTTTTTATCGTAAGCACTCTCTGTCGTCAATATTTTTGCGGCGGAGCTGGCAGGGTTTCGCATCAGAGCGGACGTTCAACTTAACACGGAACGCATTATGAAAGCCAGGCAGAAAACAGGAGGGATTCTGGTAATGTTTTATCTACAAAATGAGTTCCATTCTTCTGGAAGTTCTGCACCGAGTTAGGACATGTAACACTCATATGGAGCAGTTTACCAGGATTAAGAGGTTTTATTTAGGAATCCTGTCGCAACCAAGCCTTTCTCTCCTTGACCATCAACAGAGAAGGCTGCAGTTATCTGATAGTGAACATGTGAAGACAGCAGCCCCTGTTTGACGTTAGCATATTAAAGCTTTAACACCTGTGACTGTGTGATTTCTTTTTCTCTTTACATTTTTTTGTCTCACATTTGGTTCTGGCTTCTCTTGAAGAAGTATGTAGTATAGTATAGGTCTTTTTTGCAGTCCCTAAGTTAATTTGGAGATTGTTGTCGAGACAAATTTGTAAACATGCATGCTTGTAACGTGTGTGTGTGTGTGTGTGTGTGTGTGTGTGTGTGTGTGTGTGTGTGTGTGTGTGTGTGTGTGTGTGTGTGTGTGTGTGTGTGTGTGTGTGTGTGTGTGGCTTTTCCCCATTTTCCTCCCAGAGGAAAAGGCTCATGTTCGCTCTGTAACTCGTCCTGGTAGAGGGTCAATTGCAACCAGTTTGCCGCCAGTCTGGTCCAAAGTAAAAAATTTCAGAGAGGTGACTGTACGTGGGGGTTACGTGTGTCGCTCAATTTTGCTTTTCTCTTTCCTCCCTTCAACCCCCCCAGCCCACCCCACCCCTACCCCCCACAAGCACTTCTCCAGTTTTCCGCCCCCTCCTTGTGTGCTGCTGGGCCACCCTTAACTAAAGGTTGGATATTGATAGAGGATCTGCTCTTTAATTCAGCCAACCGATCGGCTGAGTCTTCAACACAGTCTGCTTCAAAGAAAGTCTGCTGCTGCCGACTGTGTGCTGTGATAATTAGGGTGTACTGTATACCACATCCAAGACGAGACAAACCAGTCTAGTTCTGCTTTAAATGTACTTAGCTGAACAAAAAGCATTTCTTCCTCATTGTGCAACCTATTAACAAAGGCTTTTAATTTAGAGTCTAAGTGCCTGTGAACTTATCTACGATTCAGGCATGCCTTACTTTTGTTTCAGAACAGAAGGGGAGGTCTGATGCAGATTGGCTGGGAAACGTCAGCAGGCCTAGAGTTCGGAGCACTCAGCTTTTTGAGCCTGATGGCTGGCGACTGCTTTAACTGGAGCTGGGGCGCTGTCTGCACAGCTCAATTTTGCCCACATTAATCAAACTCACATTTCCTCACATCAGCCAGTGCGCCTATCAGCAAGACTGGCTTGTTAGCATAATGAATGCAGGTGAGTTTACACAGAGGACCACAGTCTCCCGCTAGCCAACACATACTGTTGGGAGAGCAATAAAACGCGGATTAAATTTCTCTTGCAAGTATAATTTTTTTTGAAACCTACAGAATAGGGTTTACTTTGAAATCAAAGTAAGTCATTTGGTTAAAAGAAAACTTTTAAAAAATATATCTTATAAGATATTGGTGTCATTTAGAGATGTCACACAGAGCATTTATCCATGCTAGTATCAGTCAAAAGTTGCACATCCAATGAAGTGGATGTGTTTATCGCAGCAGTTTCCTATTCTATCCATCAACCCTCATCTGGAAAAAACATGAGGTAGTATTTTTTGAATTCATGCCCCTTTAAATTGTAATCATACATGATAAATAAATGTTTAATCATTTAATTTTTTCGTTTTCTTGTACTTATTCTTTAAGAGGTCTGCTCGACCAACTCTTTGAAGACGTTTTTCTACCTTGTGATATTAAAATCTGTTCACATTTAAGGGTTTCACATTGAATTTCTTTCAAACACCCTTAAGTTAACCTCTGCATTAAACATCAAAATCTGTTATTTTATGGAGAGTTTAAGCTAAAATGGCCGTTTGTGTAAGTGCTGAGTTATTTCTTCTGAGGCAGACTTCCTCTTGGTTCAATGGAAAGGAGGGCGCTGAAGGTCAGAGAGGAGGCGGGGGTGGTGGGGGCTGTCTGAGAGTGAAAGCGTGCAGTCAGACAGTGAGAGAGACCTTTTGCTTTGCTATTCATTCATACAGGTGCTTATAATTTGCAGCGTGTGATTAATCATTGTTGTTTTTGCGTGTGACATCTTGTTCAATGCGTCTGTCCATCTCCTTTCTTTTGCCTGTTCGGTTGAAACCGGAGCGAAATGGCATGAATGGTTTTACTTTTTTTTTTTCTTGCTCTCATAAACCCGGGCTCACGCTTCGATTACAATCAAGAATGACTTAATTGTAACTTTAGGTTTGTCCTTTTTGCGGCAACCCTGTCGTCCTGTGAAAGCTGCAGACACTGTCCAAAGTATGAGGTAGTCAAATGCAACATGTGTGCATGTGAGCCCACCAGCTGCCACCACACAGAGGCAGTGGTGTTTTCTGTAGCTGTTTGTTTTGGGTGGAGGGCAAACCGGCTGGTCAGCGTGGCTGTAAATCAGAGTCTTCCTGATGGAACCCTGATGGACAGGAACCTAATCTGTCCCCGGTGTGTCATTATGTCCAACCTCCCAGATAGCTGTAGATCCTGCTGCTCCTCTCATCTCTCCCAGGCTTCAGTACACACACACACACAGACAGACAGACAGAAGCCCACACATACCTCAGTCTCCTGGAAACCAGAGACAGTAACACAGACACACATGTTGAACATAAACCGGTCGAGCCGGTGTCAAGAGTTCATCATCAGCATCTGTCATAGCAAAGCTGATGCCCAAAAAACCCACTGGCTTCTCTCGCACCACAGCTAGGTGTTCCTGCCTCAGATGTTCACAGGCCATGCAACTGCAGTCGCCAAACCGCCTTCAGTGATGGTTAAACATAAGCACAGAGACGTATCCTTTTAGGACATGTTAGGATCTGTCCTATGAGCCAACTGGCTTTTGCGCAGAATGGCCCTCACACATTGTGGAGAGTGTGAGTCAAGGTGTCATCTGTTTCTTTTATGAGCCTTTACATTGCCAAATTCAAGAAATGCTTCAATTTAAAAAAGACATAATTTGACTTCTTTGCTAATCATTTTTCACAAAGTTAAACTTTCGATTTGTTTTTGTGAATTTTCTTTCTGTGATTTTTTTTCCTTCCCTCTAAAAAGATGTTTTTTTTCTTTTCTTTTTTTTTTACTTTTCTGACAACATTGAGGATAAAAGCAAAAGCTTCAGTACAGTTTAGTTGAGGTTTGTCCAAGTAGAAGCTCATGACCTCTCAATTACAAGATGATGGAGCTATTTCTTCTTTTGCGTGTCGCTGAATTTCATTAGCAAACAGACATCCACACATGTTTGTGCAGCTTTGAGCTGTAGCTTTGAATCGTTTCACCCTTTTTTTCTTTTTTTTTTTGCTTCCCTTTTTGAAGATTCCTGACACGCAGCACTAAACATGTATCAGTATGAGATTCCCACAGCATAATAATCTTGAGTAAAAACTCTGTGATGTCCAAATTTCACATTTTTTAAATAAAATAGTATAAAATAAGAATAATCTCTACTGGAGCTACATGATTACAGCATGTTGACGACTGTAATATATAATACTGTTAATAAATGGGCCTTAATAAAGATGTTGACTAAACACTTTTACATATTTGCTCTTTCCCAATGTCAATCTACCAATTATATAAAAACCATTTAATGGAGTAGAGAAAACAGGAAATTATGTTTTCTGCTTTTCAATTTATCTTTTTTAGGTAAATAATCTCATTAAACATAAAGATTATGCAGCCATTAGTTTTTTTTTTTTTTACTCCAATTCATCTTTGCTAACAGTTTACGGTAATTTCAGGTTCAGGATGAGAAAAGCAAGAGCCTCCGTATAGTTCAGTCTGAACTACAAAGTCTTTCCCTCTCAGCCTCAACATGATGAAGAAAAATCCAGTAATTTTACTCTATTGTGTCTGAACCTTTGACACAAGCAGGCAAATTCTGTGTAGTTTGAATGAAAACCTTTTTTCCACTTCTCCATCTTTTTCTGCTATGCAAACATTTTTTTTTTCAGGCTTACCTGTCCCTACTTCTTTTCTGTCTCCTGTCACCAGAAAGACAGGAAGAAAGGTTTTTTTGCGATATCATCACAAATACAAAAAATGCTGTAATGTGGTAAAATGTTGCAGACTTGTAAAAGTACTAGATCATTTGTGTCCACATTGGGGTCCGCTGTTCAGGGATTTCAGTCATAATATGACATCCGTATAACAAACGGACATATTAGCGGTTCAATAATGTAATCTTTTCAGGTACCGCCAGCTGCTTGACATTCTTCCTGGTCACAACTTGAAATCTGTAGTTTTTTTAATCTTACCTTCAATGTAGCGATACTTTACTTCCTAAATAGAAACTGTCTTTGTTTTTAATCACTGGGGGGAAAAAATTGTAAATAAACAAATTGCCTTTTATGTAAGATAATAAAAGATGTGCCAGGCCTTTTTTAGACAACTGAGTGACATTGCGCTGCTTTCCACAGCTGGATAAAGCTACAGTCACTCTGGTATCCCATTAAAATGAGTTTAAGATAGCTTTAGCCAATACATGTCTGCAACGTAACACTGTCTTCCTTTCATATGCTTTCAAAAGCATATAAAACTCACTCACATGTATTTATTTTCATTGTCTTCTCTTATGCAGCAGGTTCCTTGCTAAAGTGGAATACTAAACACACACACACACACACAGATATAATTTGATGCCATCAAGAGACAAAACACTGGTGTGCTCCATCAACAATGAATGCAAGACTTATGCACTCAAAGCATGTTTGCTTGACCTTTCTCAGTATCACCTCAGACACCAAATAACCTCTGAAAGTAAGCTTCTCATTCAATGCCAGTGGAGCAGCTCAGACGATTGTCTCTCTAATGCCCATAGCGCCTGAAGTCTCATTTCCAGCTCAGGTGACAAGTGATCATTTAAACAACACAGATTTTTACCATTTTTCTGCTTTCTTGACAAAGGAGTCGCACAAGAGTTTTGGTTGTTTTTCTATACATCCGCTGTGTCTTAATCTAAAATCCAGCAAGGCATGAATCATAATTAAGCTGAACGACTGTTTGTCTGGTGCAGGGTGAGCAACATGGCGCTGAGCCATCTGGCAAAACAAAAGTCATCATATATGCCCTTTCACACACAGAGAGCCAATAAGCCAGTCTCTACACTCGGCTGTGAAAATGAATTACCCTAATTCAAAGAATGGAGACAAATCAAAGGTAAAATGCAAAGCTCTGCTGTTGATTACATAATTATCGCATTCAACCGCTGTCTTTTGGAACATAATCACTGTCTCTCATCAGGAGCAAACTACCATTATGCATCTGGAGCGGTGTTACGCAATGTTTAGAGAGCCTCACAGCAAGCTCGGTAACAATAAGTGCGAAGCTGGTATGTCGTTGTTGGTAGTAGGGATAAGAAAGCACTTTCTGTTTAAACAAGCAACCTTCTTGTAATTCCTGCCACTCTTTTTCTTGAAGCGCTGGAACATATTGTGATTGTGTTTAAGCAGTGATGGCTGAGAGACTTTGCTCTTTGGTAATCGCTTCCTGCCTTTTGCGCTAGCACTGTCGTACAAGAAAGAGAGCATGCAGGTTCCTCTTTCTTCCATCATGGAACCTTCGCTAGGTCTCTATGTTATCCTTCTTCCGTCTTAAAGGCCAGTGCCAGGGAAGGCGGACCACCCCCTGAGCTTCTTCAGTGCTGCCATGACTGGGTCATTCCTACCATGAATAGTTTGTAGATCATAAAGGAGATCATATCACCCCACAGGAATGTCTGCTGGTTTTTCAGTCCCTGCATCACTTGCATTTATCTACTTTGCAGCCTTTTTTTCTGTGCCAACAATGATTGTGTGTTTGGAGAACATCTCTTCCATGATGGATCCCGAAACATCTGCCAACGGGGGTTTTCTGTTTTGCAGGATTGCTACTCTGAAAAAAAATTTCCGCTTAGAACCAGTCCTGAGCTGCACAGTTTTAAGCTTTCAGTAGTAATTGTCTCCCAGCAGTTTACTGTGGTAACATGTCCTGGTAAAAGCGAGAGTCTTCCTGTTAAAGACAAGTCGCTGGCCCTCTGTCGAATTGTCCGTCCAGTCTACTCCAGACGGCAAGCACTAATTGGAGTGGGGGGTGAAGTGCGGTGTGGGGGTGTGTGTTTGCTTCTACCTATCCTATAGACATCGGGTGTTAACAACTAATTAAAGAATTTACTGCCTCACTAAAACACTATTATTGCTGTTCCCTCTCAATTATAGCCTCTATTATCAGCTTTTATGGACACAGGTGAGCTTCCACAGAACTTTCTCCGTGTTTTGGCCGAGCGGTCAGTTACGGCAGCTGTGAAGCTGCGCGGGGCAGATTCAGAGGTGTTCTGCTTCTTTGCAATTGTAGTTGCTACACGAAATGGAAATATTGTTTTTGGGCTGGCCTGCTTCTCTCTTAAGTACAGAGCTATCTTTTGTTTGTTTCCACATGTGCTTTCTATCACCTCTATCAATCTCTGTCTCCCCTCTGTCCACTAGGTGACAGTAATGACACAGCACACCTCTTTAGAGGTTGAAGATGGGATGCACTGCAATCTTTTGTTTACACAAGGTAAAATACTTAGGCCTATGAGGTATATTCAGGGGTCGAGTGAGGTTATATTGACGTGAGAATAGGGTGTTGAAGGTAATTTTGTTGGTGGTTATAGTGGGATGTCCACATATTTCCTACTCTGTTCCACATCACTCAGCAGAACACGAAGGCTCGCCATAATGACACATTTTTTAGTGCTCTGTATATTTTTAAATATCAGACTAATGTGTATTCACTGTTTTTGGGTTTAAATTTTTTCTTAAATGGTGTCATAATAACCTTTTTTAGGGTAAATGTTTTAACAAACTTTGGCATTTCTGCTTTAATCTGTTTAAACCATTCTTTTTATGCCATACTAATAATGTTGCTTCCAAACGAACCCTCAAAAAAAAGCATGTTCTAGCATTAAGCTGGTGTGAAACACTAATAAAGATTTTAATGATGACTCAAGTATCACTGCTAAATACCACACTGTGATATAAAGTTTTTAATCCAATCCAGTTAAAACAGAAAGTGAAATTATTTCCTCCAAAAACAATATATACCCTATTGAATGTATTAACTATTATCTTTCTTCTCTTGCTTTTTGTGTGTGACAATAAATATTTCCAAATCTGAAGACTTGAAATTATTTTTATTTTTAAGGCAGGTTTCCGTCAGTTCACTGTCATTGAGCAGCAACAGGTGGAGGAGGCAGAACACTAATAATATGTTCTTCATATAGTTCGGGAAACTCAAATTATCCCACCATGTTTTGTTTTTTTCTGTATTTTTTTTTTTTTGGGATCTCCTCAAATGGCCTATACCAAGTTTACTTAAAAGGGGGTTGAAATGTTCCTGAAATTTTCCAAAATTGCGTTTGTAATAATATAAACTGTCAAGACTGATAATAGACTGATTTTTATGTCTGTTTTATGTTTGTTTTATTTCTGTGATTGTTTTAATATAGTGTTAAGTACACAACAGTTTCATTGTCATCCACTGAACTTCTCTTATTTGTGTGTGACATTTAAACCGTTGGTAGTCCTACTCATACTACAATGTTTTGTTTTGTAAAGAGACGGCTCCTCTTTTAATGTTATATTTAATTCGACTGGATATATGTTCGATTTGTTCCGTGTCAGTTCACTCCTCAAAAGGTAAAAATCAACTTTTTAAAAGAAATAATACACAATAGTGGCAAAGTTTAAATAGTTAACTTGAGGTAAAAGATTTTTCTCACCTATAGAACAAATTGTCCCTTCACCAATGTGTACCTCCAGCTTGTAACTCCCACCTTAGAGTGTGGTCACAATCTTTCCATCTTGTTTCTATAAACTAATCCAAACGCTTAACAATCAAACATTGGTTATTTTCTCTGGATTATTGTTTTTGGTGATTTGTGGAGATAGTTATAAATATCTCTGTAGTCAAATGTGAAGACTCAGGGACACGCTTCACTGTCACATGTAGTTCTCAAGAAAATCAATCTAAACAAAACAAAAAGAAAACAAGATCACAAAAAACATTTAAAAAAAAGTTGTGCATTATTTGGATTAATTAAAGTAAGTATTACTCAATGCCCCACATGAGAGCCATTGCTGATAACTCCATGTATCCACAGGCAGTACACTAATCATACAGAAGGAGGCCGAGGTCTAGTTAGCATCAGAGACACCATCCAAGATGAAACGCAAGAAAATATTTCAAGAAGATTCAGCAATGGGATGAAGAGCTCAGTGAATGTCACAATCATTGGAAACTGAAAGAGAAGGAGCTTAAAGAACCTATAATGGGAGATAAACCCCTACATGGGATGTACCTCCAACAGACAGCTAAAGTGGCTGATCTGATAAAAAAAAAAATTCCAGTGGTTACAGAGGGAGTGACTGTAGGACAACACAGAAACAGGCCTTCAGGACCAGAGCATAGGAGCCCAGATCTGCCAGCCCAGACTATGGCCTTTGTTTTGGGATGTTACTGTTTGTTTAGCCTGAGCAGGTCTCATGCCGGAGCTGAAGATACTTTTGCCGTGTCACACATTTCTGCCCCTCAAGTATTTTAAAACGTACAATATTTGTGCGTGTATGTGTATGCATATATACACTGCAAGCCATAACAGGGATTGTGATCCAGGAAAGAAGGATCTGACACCTATATCTGAAGAATCACATTTATTATTAGCGTGTCTGCCCAGGCAGGCCAGGATGACCCAGTCACATCCACACACATCCATCAATACAGAGTTCAGGTCGAGTTTGACTGATTGGGACATACCATGCCAGAGCTTTTTCTCTGTCTAGTTTGCGAAGGAAATAAGTTATTAGTTTCCAGATGAATTAACAACTTTAAGTGCAGTGAGAAAAATAACAAAAAAACAACAAATCAGTTTAGCATAACATATATTTTTAGGCTGATATTTAATTGGCAGTTGCGTATATCACAATTTTTAACAAGTATGCATCAGGATTTTTCTCTGTTGTTCATATTTTCCTTTTACTTTGGTTGTCTTTCAGTAGGTTTTTAAGTGGGTTTTGAAAGGATTTTGTTACGGACGTCATAACTCTAAACTGTTTGTGTCTTCTGTGATGGAAGAAAGTTCTACATTATTCCACTGTTATTGATTTTTATGTGACAGAAAGAAAGTTAAATACAAGATCTTTGCAAATGTAGAACCAAACTAGTTTTATTTTTGTAAGATACCGGTAAGCCAATTATTTTGTAAATACAACTTTATTTTAAGAGCCTCACTCATCCCTTATTCTTTTGAACAAATCTTATCTAAATAAGACACATAAGAAATTTTTGTTTTGAACAAAAAAAAAAACAGATCTAAGTTTGAAAATTATTTTGCATTTCTTCTCCTTTTATATGCAAAGTATTGTCAAATGCTTAAAATGATCTCATGTTAATTCAGAGAGTAAAAGGCAATGTGTCAAATGTGACTCGCAACACAAAGCATTAAAAATTTATGTAATTTAATTTAATTGGACCTAATTAACATCTTTGTCATTTAAAACATACTTATTCGCCGTCTTTACAAACGTTATAATATGGGCTCGCTTGTCGAAATGATGTCATTTTTCATTATTACCAAAAATGAGTTCACTGAATTGTCAAAACATATTATTCAGGATTTTCTCTTCATTCGTCAACTAAAAAAATTAAACGCACTCTGTGCTGAACTACAAAGAAAAATAGGAACTTTTTGGTAGAACTCGGATCATCCCAACATTATGAAGTGTATGCAATGGAAACTTAACAATCCAACAAAACATCCTGTGGATAAATTAATAAACATCAAAATATATATATTAACAGCAGTTGCAACTTTTTGGGTTATTACTAATTATATTTACATATGAACATATTTTTAGTTGTTTTTTTGTTTTTTTTGGACCTTCTGCAAGTTATGTGTTTGTGGAGTGCCATGCACATGCCGCGCATCATCCGCTCCCTTCACACGAGTGCTTCGTTGGGCGTTATGCCCCACGAACATACTTATTTACATGCAGGACCCTCAGGCAATGTACAGGAAATCTCAGGACTACAATGTGTGTGTAAAAACAACAGCAGAAACTGTGATGTGGCTGCTAGCTTAGGCGCATGTATGCCTAAACCTTTTAACTGCCGCTTTAAGCCTTAAATTAAAAAACAACTTCCTGTCGTCATTGACGGGAACTCCACATGTTGTTTTTGTATAATATTGGCTTTTTTTTAAAAGTGTAGATTAAGAGGAATTAACTAGGACGATATCTGTGATTAGCAGCTTCTTCTAAGACATATTCTGCTTCTCTTATAAAGTAGTTCGGCCCAATGTTTTGGCACTTCTGTTAAAAATGTGTAAATTCCTTTTTATCCCAGTACTATAATAACCTCACACATTGAGGCACATTTCTTTCCATCAGGCGGTCTAGAAGCTTAACTCTCTCCATGATCTGCATCTCTTTTCTTTTCTAAACCTTTAAAATATAAATACTGATTATTTTTGCTGCACATACATTTTACAGATCAGTTGAGTATATTATTTTATGATTGTTTTATTTAACCATGGGTTTGAGAGTAACCTAATTTCAATCCTGTATATATCTTCTTACAACTTCTTTCCTTAGAAGAACATGCAGATTTACTATCGTGTTTTGCAGGAGGTCCTGTTTGTATCTAATAACTTAATATTAGACCCTAAGTAGCTGAAAATACTTGATGTGTTTATGATGAGTTGGTGATCTTTGATGCAGATTAATGTTAGCAAAAATAATGCTGCTTTTTATGAAAAAAGGTGCTAGCTTCACCACTTCCTTTGTTTTCCCTGAATTGCTTTGCCTAAATCCGTGATTCTTTGTTCCTCCTCCTTGCATCTGCCTGAGCATTAAAAGAGCCTAAAATTAATCAAGTTGTCTGGGACACAACGACTCAGTCTCGTTGCTGATGGATATCGTGTTGGCTTTTGTTTAACTGTAGCAGACAAATTACAGGGCCAATTCATCCTCACAGGCTTTGTCTAGCATACCGGGTCTTGCCATGTTTTGAATAGTATTAATGGAGGACATACAGGCATGAGATATTACCTGCAGGTTCAGTCAGGAGCTGCTGTCAAAACCAGAACGGGCCTGCGAGGTGAAGCCCTGTCATCACGGCACTCCTCTCACACCTTCAAACCGCAAGGCGAGCTGCAATTTTCTGCCTTGCCTCCAAATGAGCCAAGACAAGCGCCATGTTTGTAAAACAATTAGGAATATTGGGGTGTATCTGAATCCCAATTTTGAAGCAGTCGCTTTATGGTTTTCTTTCATTTGCTGTTAGTTAATGTCGTAGGCAAGTGTCGTTCGAGACCTAAAAGAACAGGTCCGTTCATGTTTTATGCACATTTACCCGGCCGAGTCCCTCTTCCGGTAGCAGTGACCTTCTCTCCGGGGCTGATGGGAATTACAGTCATTCAGTGAATGCCTCGGCATGATGGATGACACCTGCAGCCGTTGAGCAATCGCTCCCTGGTTTTATATTGTTTTTCTTTCTTGCTTTTGCGAGGGAGTGAACTGTTTGCATTGCCTGAGCCAAAACCAACCTAGATAATCATCTCATCTACATGATGCATGATCCTCCCTCTTTGGACGACCAATTGTCAGGAGACATTGAATGTCTTGCCAGTAGGGCAGTGGTTATACTCGTGCTACAAGTGTCGCTGCTTGTTGGCTCTGACTCTGAGACCTGTGCAAAATATTCATAAGTCATTATGCAACAGTTTTGATACCCGTCCTCTGTATTTCTGTTAAAGTATCCTCCTGCAAAATAAATCCATAAGTATCAAGTATGTTTTGGGATAATTTTACATTAACAAACATCTTGGCTCTTTGCAGCTCTACAACAGCTTTGAGATTAAAGCATATTCATTTTTGTCTTGTTTATACCACGAACCATGACCTATTGTAAAAGGAAGGTTTTTTTTTACTCCTCTATGCCTCTGTACTATTTTGTGCTACCAATGCACTCGACAGGCATCACAGCACACTTTCAGAATATAAACATAACCACATTATGTCCATCTAACATTGTACAATTTTGAACACACAATACCCACTTTGAAACACGGTGGTGAAACCATCATGCTTCTTATCCAGCTTAGACATGGACGGAGGAATATGAAATATGAAAATGGATGCAGTACAGGACAATGCTGGAAGATAATCTATTAAATGATGAAGAGAATTAAAGCCGCAGCACAATAACAATAAAATAACAACCAATTGTAGAATCTAAGTAAAAACATTTGGAATTGCCATCTGTAAACCTTCTCCATCAAGGTTGATAGGATTTGAGCTGTTTTGCAAATACAGTTTATAATAACTCAATATGTAAAAAAATTTGAGACATTTACAAAAATGGGTTTGAAAAAAAGTTCTTCTTTCGTTGGCAGCTGAAGTTTAAAACATATTGATATCTGTTAGTACTTTTTTAAATGCAGAAATACTTACATTTAATGTTTCAGCTGTCATAAGTTCACACACTGCTGTTCAGGCCGCTGAGTCTGCAGTTAATGCCTACAAATGAAAATAAATATGTTCATATAGTTTTAGAATTTGACTGGTTGTTAGAAGCATAGATGAGATTGCAACAAATGATTTTAATTTACCTTTCATTTCATAGTTATATGCTACTTTGTATTGGTTCCTCATATTAATCCCAATATGATAAAGTTTCTGGTTTTAACACGGTAGAAAGTCCAAGAGACTAAATACCTTTGCAAGGTGCTATCTACATTCAAATTAGCCTTTACTCCAGACGCTTCTTTGTCATTTAAATGTTCAAATCTTACACACTGTGTTCTACACGGTGATGGATGACAACCTCTGTCAGTAGACTTGTCAGGCAGAAACAGAGGACTCTTGAAATAACAAAATCTCCCACGTATGTCGCTCGCTGATGCGGAAACGTCAGCCAGATGGGCACAATGCTGAAATATTATGATACTTAGAAAAACAAGTTGGAGCTTGACGGAGGTAGGAGTGAATAAAAGCAGCTCGGTGGCATCAGCCATCTCAGTTACTGAATCAGAGAGAGGGTACAGAGGCAGATGAAGTGTGTGGGTTCACTACTGCTGAGCTATATGATTAAACAGTAGCATGTGCTGACAGCTGGAATAGAAGGGCGGTGATCCACTAGGTCACTGGAGGGTGGAAGCTGCTTTCAGCATGCCTGTGGAATCATATACTTTGCATGACCTTACAGCTATTTGTTTCCCCCTGATATTGCTTTATTGCCAAACACTGCTTTAACATTTTTGGAAACTCTCTCGCTAAAATGTCTGCTGTGTATCTCTGCCTTCATGAAGCTGTTTGTTCTCAAACGTTCAGACCTTCGAAATCTTAACTGAGCAGCTGAATTTGTAAAATAATCATTTCATCCTGGTGACTTGGTTGCATTGAAATTTAATTTAGGGCTAAATAAGTGAAGGGGTAAAAAAAAACAAAAAAAAACGTATGTGCCATGAAGCAATAAAAAGGTCCACTGGGTCTAAATGACTGTTTTAATAAATATCTACAGGCTTTTATTTCCAGTTATTATAAAATTGTAGATAGCTGGAGTGGAATATGGAACATAATCTGTAACCTACATTAGAAGAATACTCACCTTCTCTTTCTGTTGCCTTTTTTTTTTTTTTTTTCGGTTTCGTGACCTGATCGGACAGAGTAGCAGTGTTTGTTTGTTATTTTACTTTCAGTTTGAATGAGTAGAGGAGGAAATATCTCACAGTTACAGTTAACGACGTGAAAATGCTGTTCGGCAGAGGTCAGCTTAGGTTTAGCTTTAGCCTGTCATCCCATCTGCCATCACCTGCTCTTAAGGTGTCGTCCATGCAGAATTGTCTCATAGATGATCACGCGAACTCAGAAATGTTTGCATTTCTGCCTGTCGACACTTGATCCAGCCAAAACTACTTCAGACCCCCCCATACTCTTCAGGTTAACATTTAGGTCGGTAGTTTGTAAAGAAGAACGAACAGCAAAACGTGAAAATGTGTGTTTGTTTTGCAACACGTGTTACTTGTGGCGTCTAATCTGTTCTGTCTATTGTAATTTGCCTCTGTGGCCCCGTGGGGGGACGGTTTTATCTTTCCTATGTGACAGATTCACATAAACTGATAAAACAGAAGTTTTAAGAGAAAGCATCTGGCCTGATTCCGACTGCCCTGCGGAAGCTGTCGTGTTTTTGTTTTTTTTATTCGGTCTCTGCTTCCCTATCATTAGATCAACCTGAACATGTTCGGTCACCTCCCGGGTTCTTTGTGTTTGTACAAACTGATGGAGCAGGCCGACGGGTTTAGTTTCATCATGTAATCGGATTACCTACTGAAAGATTTGACGCTCCTTTTCCCCTTTTGCAGCGCTATTTTTAGTGAGGACAGAAAATGATTGCTTCATTACGCTGTTTTAGTTTAGTGTTTTTGCATGCAGTCCATAGTATTTTTGATTAAATGTAGGTCATCTCTTTGCACCTGCCACCCTAGTTCAATAGTTCTTGGTTTTCCCATTCTTACATTCAATTGCAACTGTAGACAGTCATTTTTTCTGTGGTATTTTGCTTGATAATTACTTCCCTAGCAAACCCCCAGAAGACGCACTCTTTTATAGACAATATGTTTAATTGGGCAAATTAGAAGGAGCCCGTATTTCACAGCAGCTGTGTACACACACATTCCCCTGTGGAATCTGCAAGAAAAGCCCTTAAAGCAGCGGAGAAGTGATGTAGAGAGGAGTTTAAACTAGTTCGATTGAGTCAGACGGCCTCCGTGCCAGAGCAGTGGCTATTTCAACACAGATGCACATATTTAGGATTTGTGGGAAACCTCAGAGTCTCCAAATGATCACCCAGCTGCACTGATTCTCCTACTACTCACAGATTGGCTGACATATCCAGTTTGCATATATGATGTGTTTGGTGTCTTTAAGGTATAGTAAATGTAGTCAAAGACATTTTAGATTGCTCCTAACCAACCAAGTTGACAAAAACACCTAAAATCACATCATTAAAACTAAAACTTTAAATTGTCAAACGCAATTTTTAAGGTGCATTTTCATGGGTTAAAAGTTAGCTTTGTTACAGTTTTAAGAATTTAATGGGGTATAAATATGGGAAAAACCTTAAATAATTATTTATTTTACTGCAGTAGAAATCTGCTGAAATATATTGAAATATCCAACCCTTAGCTAGAGTACATTCATTCAGTTTCATCAGCTTTTTTAGGAAAAAATGATATGACTAAATTAGTAGTGGTACAACTATTGATACGGTGACTGTCCCATTAAATTACAATAAAAATGCTTTGATCAATAAATAATTACTACTTTAATGCTGGGCTGAGTTTATTAATGTTGCCCTAGAGTATACATCTGACATGACACCATTAAGCTAAACTGAGCAGGATGAATATTGACATTATCTAAATAGTAAACAGTGGTTAGAAAGCACTGCCAGTAAAAATATCTAGGTACACCCTGGTATTACTAGGTTGGACCCAGTTTCGCTTTCAGAACTACATTATTTCTTTGGGCTTCAGATTTTAAAAGCTATTTAGCATTCCTCAATGATTCCCATTATCTGCCAGTTATTTTTTGTTTTTTTGTATGGAGATCATCTGACAATGGAGGCCAATTGGCGCACAGTGATCTCATTGCCACGCTCCGGAAACCAGTTTGAGAGGATATTGCAATTCTTTCGATCAAATCAAGCAATGGATGGTTATAGGGAGGATTACCTAATGTCTGTTAAGTGTTGGAGAGGATATACGATGTTGAGGACTGGTTTACACACAAAGACCCTAGAAATCTTGCTTGTAGACTGACTGTGTAATAAAATCTGGCATAACATTACAGGGGAAGACTAATTGCTGTCATTTAAGAAAATAGAGGGTATATCTAAGAATTAATAGCACGCTAATAATTGGGCCCCTGGTGATTTTGTGAAACAATTATTCCTTAACATTCCTTAACAATTATTCCTTAACAATTATTCCTTAACATTCCTTAACAATTATTCCTTAACAAAGATGGGGAACTGCGTTCCCCATCTTTGGGTTACAGGTTTCAAGACACTGATGAACAGGAAATCTGCCGTGATTAAATTATGTCAAAGCTTTAACCCCCTGAAGTACTGCTGTAAGTGAGTAATTTAAAAAACTGAAAGCTTGTCATGTATGTTTTTCTTCTTCTTTTTTTTTTAAGGTCTGGTAGAGATCTGCTTGATGCATCCACTTGACGTTGTAAAGACAAGGTAAGCCTAAAATCTAAAACTCATAATCTGCTTGTTTCCTTTGGACTACACAAGTAATTTAGCTGGCATCTGCCTCATAAATTATCCCGATGGCGTTTTTTTTTTTCTTTTTCTTAGCGGCCAAGAATATACAGGGTGTTAAATCTTAAGATTAGAAACCCCCGCCTCCCTGGATCTGGACTCGTTCCCTAGTAGGTGCCAATGTTGTAACTTTCTCACACGTTTTGTTGCAAATGAAATGCACCATTTAACTGTTCATACCTCACAAAATGTCAAAGCATGCTTCTTGAAATTTATTTCACTGTGAGTAAGAAACAAAATACATAGTTTGTTGTTTTTTGCAGTTCTTGCCAAATCGATCAGTTCTTAACGAAATCACCCTATACATATTCATCCATTGCTTTTCCGTGACCGTATCGAGAACAGCAGCAGCGCTGAGCTGGAGAGCTTTGAGTAGCCTAACACTGCAGTGTCTCAGTCAGTCATAAACAGATCGTGGGCTACTACTAAAGCTTTATAGTCTTTCACAAGACCAGCCAAGACCTCTGCCTTCAACCAAACGCCCCCCCCCCCCTTCCTCCAGCTCGCTCTTCGTCAGTAAATTGTACCACTTTTTCTGTCATTTACAGCAGCAGTTTCTTGGTAAATAAATTGCCCGGCGGGCCTTTTAAAAAGCCGAGACGCTCTCACTTTGAAGGCCGTGGCGCTGCTTGAACACAGAGAGCGGGAAGCGGGGATGAAAGCCAAGGGGGAACGGTGCTGAATCGGTCGATATTTGATACTTTGAAGGCACACGCCGTGATTTATTGTCATGTGTGGAAACTGCTGGCTTTATTACAGGTAAGTCCTAAGCCCTGGCCGTCTGTCCTCACATAAGGTCAGGGTTAAAGTGCTCGTTCTATTTTCTTTGTAATGCTCTTCCCTTAGAAGTGATAAAAGCAGCTTTAAACCAAACAGGTTTATCTATTTGTTTTCCGCTTGTGTCACCGCTTGTTTATGCTGATAAGATTTTGTTGTTCACAAGACGTCTGGGCAAACTCATTCCCTTCTGTCTTGACTCATTTTTCGGCTTTTTAATTGAACTGTTTCCATAAATCCTTGCTGGAGACACGATTACCTGCCTGGATTTCTTAGCAGCATAAAAATAAATATTTCTGCCAGATCAACAGGACTTTTTTTTTTGACGTTTGGAAGCAGTAGGACTTTGTTAAACATGTTCATGTTCACACTTTCATATCTACAGATGAATTCATAAAGCAGGCATACATACTCGCTAATTGGGACACTTGGGGAGCTGAAATCTATTAGCAGGAACCTTGGAGCCGAGACGCAGACACACCTCGGCTGGGTTTCTCTCCCCGGCTCTTTGTGTGCGTGTTTCTCTCTCAGGCATGGCT
Source organism: Orestias chungarensis (assembly GCA_032876305.1). Classification (NCBI taxonomy): domain Eukaryota; kingdom Metazoa; phylum Chordata; class Actinopteri; order Cyprinodontiformes; family Cyprinodontidae; genus Orestias; species Orestias chungarensis. The sequence goes on from JAVLVB010000657.1 coordinate 1,797,454, forward strand.
CTTATTAGGAACTGCTTTAATGTCCACCCGTCCAAATTGAACAGCAACTGGAGTGAATTTAGTTTTTTCCACAACCTAAAAATCAAAGGTTTTATTTTTCCTCCCATTTGCGTTTTTGTTTTTTAGTGAAGTTAATCTCGACAAAATCTGTACCTGTTTGTACTTTTATTAGGGTTTTGTCTGTCTTCCCTTTTTTGAAAGAGAATGTGAATTAGCAGAAGTTGGCTACAAATGGCTAAATCCTGCTGTTTTAGACAAATTTGTGACTTTAAAAGAATGTACCAAAGTTAAGGCTAATCGTGAATCACATTCTTGATGAGAATAACACTGGCAGAAAAATATGTTGTAGTTACATAGATATTATTGGATAATTTGACTTTATGATCGATTTGAATAACAACCTCTTTTGTTGTTGGAGGAGAGTCAGGCATTTATTTTTGATAACTGAATGGATGTGTGGGAATCCATATATTCTCTTAAAATGTTTTATTGAAAAATCTGTTTTTGGACCACTATGACTCTTACAAATCAAAGTGTTAAAATCAATTTTTTTTTTGTGTGGTATGTTTTTTCACGAAATAAAAAGTAAATATTAATCTGTAATTTAAAGTATAAAATATAATAACAGAGTAACTCTTTTAACTCTACAAAACTAAATAAAATAAATTCTGTAATATTAATGTACATTTATATAAATTGATACGTAGTTAGAAATAAATACAGCAAGGGTGTAAAATCTTAAAATCTAATGGGACTATTGGAAATGAATTTTTTAAGTGTTTTGTTTATAATTTGTCTGGATAAAATAGAATTAATTTAGTTATTTACAGTATCTTCAAAATTGTGATTTAAATAGTACGGAATCATCCAAGTGTGTGTGTCATTATTTCTTCAAATATTTACAAGAAAATCTTTCAGACAAAAAAAATACTTCAAAATGTTTCTAAATTCATTGTGTATTCAGCAGCTTGAAAAAACAAACAAAAAAACATGGTTAATTTGTCTTTTCCGTTGGCTCATCGACTTCCCCATTGGGTAACATCCCTTCAGCTGCTCATTATGCAAAGCTTGGATAACCCGACTCATGTAACAGTGATGCAGATTCTTTATCCGCCATGTTGGTTTAAAACTTACTGGTCATACGCAGCTAATGAGTAACTGCTGTTAAACCCTGCTGACATAAGAAGTGCACCCAGAAAAAGACGCAGAGGTACACCGCAAACAGAGACGTTTCTTTACATACAGAAAGTATTTTTAAGTTTTGGTGACATTTTTGGTCAAAATCAATAACCATACCCACTCAAAATGTCAATAAATCATTTTATTCTCTTGAACTGTTTCACATTTTGACTTGTTACAATCATATTATTTATGCAGCAGTATTTTTGTGAGATCTTATCTGACCACAAACACAGGGTGGGGCATAACAGAAAGGAGCCACCCAAGCTGCTACCCAGGCACCTGTTCCCCAAATTATGTCTCCATGTTTGTTGTTTCATGGATGGATTTTATTGAAAGTAATTTTGCTGCATGTGAAGGTTCTACTTGTAATATAGCTGTGAGACAAAAAAAGCAACTCAATCATTTATTCATTCAACTCTAAAACCCCTGAGTAAAACCCTCAGTATAATTTGATCTCTGTATAAATACAGCTGTTCATGAAGCCTTAGAGCAGTGTTTTTCAACCAGTGTGCACCCTCGGCACACTAGTGTGCCGTGGGTGATCGTCAGGTGTGCCTTGGAAATTATCTTGGTGAAATTGGATAATTGTTGAGTATTTTGAAGTGGACATTTTAAGTGTAATTTGAAATAAGAGATATAAAATATGATAAAAAATACATGTTTATTTGATTCATATTAAAGACACTTTGATAAGAATTACTATAAATTTAATATATGCCACTATAGAGTATAATATGTTTACATTTTTGGTTGATGGTGTGCCTCATAATTCTTTGAATGAAAACAATGTACCTTGGCTCAAAAAAGGTTGAAAAACACTGCCTTAGAGGTTTGTGAGAAAACATTAGTGAGCATAACATTAGAAAAGCAAGATGCAATTTGTGCTACAGGGTGAGCTGTATAGCTTTGAATATCCAGAATTAATCTAGAACTTTTTCTGTAATGCTTTCAGCAAAACCTGACATCAGAACATTTTGGAAATGTTGACAATTGTGACAGTGTAAATGTAGCATACTTCACACAAAGTAAATAGTTAATTACCCCTGTCCCTGATGCCATGTTTATAGGAGGAGGTGGAAATGTGGGGGTGAAGATTAGGGTTACAAAGTTCTAGAAAAGACCTTTGTTGAAGATGGTGAGACCAGAGTTACAGCTTTTCATTAACCTGGAAACCACCTAGTTACATGGTTCATGGGCTGGTCTCAGCTCACTTGGAGGTAACAAAGGGTGTCGGGCGGCTCTTTCTGTATGGGGCTGTGCGCTCCAGGCACCCCATCTGACTCTGATCAGGGTCAACTTCTCATTAGAGAGTTGCTGTGAGCCTGGATTTCCCTTTATGTCCAGATCTTGTTACATGGAGCTCCGCCCTCAAACAAAAAAAAAAATGCATGAGCCAAACGTTCGTACCAACCGAAAAGCAACTTCTCGCCAATCTCCTTTTTCGTCCTGATCAAGCAGAAGGGCCACGCCTTTCTTATGTTTGAGTCCGTGTGAATGTTTTGCAGCATGATCTAATTTGTGTTGGACCGACCCCAAAAGTGCGTTTGTTGTAGTATGTCTTGAACAAGCCACTCCTTCTACCTCCCCATCTTTCTCACTCTTGTTTTATTTCCTCTTTTCCTGATTTTCTGCAGCCTCATGTCCTTCCCATATGGAACATGCCTGTCTGTGGTTTAAGGTTTTCAACAGCTACTCCAGTTAACCTGTTGTTGAATCACCTTAACCGGAGCCATATTACATAACTGCCTCATAAATAGTATGAATTGTTTTGCTTGCTGTGGTTTTCTTGCGAATTTGTAGTTTTTTTCGGAACAGTTACATATTGTTTTACTTGAAACCCCATTTTCCGAAAAGTGTGGATTTTTGAAGGAGTCTTTATTGAATTGTGCAATTCTGTAAATTGTGTTGTATGACATAGCTGTCATTGCTAACCACTAAGCCTGCCAGTAGCCTTTTTCAAGTTTGATTAGAAAAAACTGGTCTTTGCTCATTGTAGCATTGTGTACACTCTACCCTCAAATATTGTAAATCTGTTGTGGGGCTTGAAAGAAAATTTGGATGGGGGGGGGGGGGTTCTTTCTATTGACCGTCTCTATCTGTACAGCACAGAAGATGTCAAAAAGTCCTCACCTCCTCCTCCCTCCGCCCCAGTTTATCCCCAACTGCTGGGTGAACCCCTGTGCACTTAAAGAGGAATCCCTTACACCACTCTCAAACAGCAGGGTACCAAGCAGCAAAAACCATGATAGCTGATCTTTCCTTGTAAAGGAGCAGGCAGGTCAACAGTAGTCAAACTGGCTCCTGCACCCCCACTCCCAGGTACGAGAGCAATTTCAGAGTCCAGTATATAGGACGGAGGGCAAAGAGTTTATGAGTGGATCATTAAATATGATCTATTCTTTCTAGTAGGATTATTTACAACTTTTCTAGTCTTTTATTTGGAAAAAAGTAGGACCTAAGTCTTTTGTCCAAATAGGTTTCTAAAATATGGTTACCTGCAAAGTAACCTTGTGACTTACCCTCTATGATTAAACATAAAACCTCCACCACCTCTTCTTTTGACAAGGTAAAGCAGAAAACTACATTTAGTTGATATAAAAGTATAAGGTAAAGCATTATGCTGACGTATTTAAAACTATTGGAATACTTAAACAGGTCAGGAATAAAGCTCTGGAGAAGTTTGAAGCAGCGGCTTGATCTTGACCAAATCTCAAGCTTTGAACATCTCAAAGAGATGATAGGGACTCCATTATCCTAACCTAGAGTAGTAGGCTACAAGTACGAAGCAACAAGACTCAGAGATAGCCAACAAAGAAAGCCTTAATCAGAGAAACAGGTGGTAGGGCTGCACAATAGTAATACTGGAGGAAAATTTGTTATAGGCTGCCAAATACTCACTAAAGAAGCAAAGGTTGTCATTTCAGCTGGACAACCCTAAACATACAGCCTGAGATACAATAAAAAGGTTTTGTTTAATGAAAATTCACGCATTAAAGTTCTATAGACAAAGACGAAACCTAAATCCTAAATACCTAAATATTGTCTGTTGTAAGACTTGAACATCTGTCAAAGCAACAAATAGTGGTTCTACAACTTAGGAAGTGAATCCAACTTCATGCCAAATTTTACTCTTAGTTTGTGTAAATTATGCACTACTTTGTATTGGTCCAACTTAATAAACCCCCTTATGTTTGTGGTTCCAATCTGACAAAATGTGAAAACAGTTCAAGGGGAGTGAATATTTTTCCAAAGCATCATATAAATGCCCCCTTGTTACCAGTTCTGTCATTGTTTCCTGTGACTAAGCCATTCCATTACTTACCACAGTTTCAGCATCACCTGGACCATTAAAACCTGTTCTAACTTTAAGGTGTCGTATTAAAGCTGGTAGCCGGTTGGACATTTTCCCACACAGTACCTGGCAGTGAAGCGTTAATCCACAAAGTATGGCATTGCCGCTTGTCAAGAAAAAACTGATGTAATCCTGCACTACAAGTTTTTTTTTTTTTGAGGAAATTAAATTAGCAGTAGTGCAAACTGCAGTAAAAGAAAGCCTCAAGATGCCTTGTGAGTGAGGCCTAGCTCCTTATGCAACACGCCAATATTTAAATAAATGAGATAAAAAACTTAAAAAGGGACATAAAAAGTTATTCAAATGCATTTAGTAAGATGTGCTTCGGGTGAATATGAAAACACAGACAAACAAGCCAAATTGTTTTCTCATTAAAGGGTTTGCTGAGGATGTAGCATGTAACTACATTATCCATTTTTCCTCACGCTTTATTGTTATCTCATAAAGGCAAATGCCAAAAATAAATAAACTTTAAGTCTCAAACGCATAACTTTTAATGTGGTGACATTTGTCGGTGTACTTACTCACAGATGGTGGGCATTTAACTAACAGCTGCAAAGGGTTTCCTATCGAGATGGAAAAATTGGTTATAGATAGAGATTCACATAAAGAGCAGATGTGCATGTCAGAGCTGTTACCTGTTTTCATTATCATGGAGCTTCACATGCCAGTATACTAATTACAGAGTACACGTTTTGGATTTCTCCTAAGACTTGTGGAGAGAGAACCACAGTTCTTGCCACCCGCTGTCCTAACCCAAAATGTGCTCCAGTATCATCACATGTAGAATCTTCACAAAAGGCAGAGATGTGTCATTGCCTGCTGACCAATACTTGGACAAAGCTGGAATAACACTGCACTTGTCAATTAATTTCCAGTGGAAAAAAACGTTTTCCTCAGTGACCCCATCTGTTAGTTAAACAAACTTCATTTAATTAGCACCATGACCTGAATTAAGGTTGCCTTTGTAAAATTGCCTACATAAAGTAACAGTGTGTGGGAACAGTCACATGAAGGAATTCCTGCAATATTGTGCAAGTGGCTGGAAAGAATACAAATGCCAACGTACGCTGCCCGCAGCACATCTTCCACAACTGCTCACCAATTTTGCTATGTCCAAGACCCATTGTGTTCATTTTAAGTTTGCTTTAAAAGCTTTGTGTAGTTGCAGCTTACAGAGGACTGCATCTCCATCTGGATCTGTAATTTCTCTGCCAACATTAGGACAGAGGTTTTGTTTTGTTTTATAGGATATTAATGCAAAACAAGTTGCCTAACAGTAATATAATCTTTTGAAATTGAAAACTATTTCATGTTAAAACTACAAACGTTTTATTTAATAAACCAACACAAGTCAGCTTATTGTTAAAATAAATTTAAACTTTTTCTGATCAACTTTACTCAGACACACCTAAATAAAACTGACCATCCACTTCGTAGGCAGAGCCTAACCGTCTCTGTAAAGCCCTTAGAGCTTTGCTGAAAAACATTGGTGAACAAAAGAAAAATAACGAAGATGAAGAAAAACGGCGGGCAAGTCAAGTTGATGCTTACCAAGAAGGAAAAAGGAGGATAAGGTCAAACAATCTACAACTAAACTTTATAATATTTATTTCAAATAACGAACATTTATAACTACAAGTATACAGAAACTGCTGCACACAAGAACAACAATTGTAGATGACATGTATATTAAAATATTTTAAATTAAAATGTCTAAATCAAACATGAGACGGATTAAACTCACAACATGCTACCCTTGCTGTATTTATGTACCAAGGTACCAAAGAAATCAGCTGTTCCTGACTGTAGGGGTGGTAAAAAAAGGTTCTGTCGATTTTATGGAGAATAAATATTGGCAACACATAAGGATTATTAAGCAATGGATCTACTTGAGAGACCTTACAAGGTAGAAGAGATAGAAAAAAAGACTGTAATTATCATTTTTGAACAGTTTTTTAGTTTTGTTGTCGAAACATAACCAAGTAAAAATATTTACACCAAATAAAAAGATAAAACTAAATTGTGATTAAAACCACAATAAACCCTTAAAGATGAAAACTGAAAGGTAACAAAGCAACCAACATAAAGTGATTTACATTAAGTATAGAAGGTAAAATTGTCCCCCAACTCCACAAATTGGCATTTGAAGGACATCTTATTGTAGCTTCCTTAAAACATGCAAGCTATTTCACTTCTGTAAGTAGTAGCCTGATTTCAAGTGAGCCTCCAGAGTCCTGCAGCATTTTCTTACATCAAAGAAGATGCCGTGTCCTTCTTCGTCATCACAATCATCAGCAGCAATACAATTTGACCTATAGTCATGTTACTGTTTCCTTATTTGGCCTGAAAGCATTGAAAGTTCTCTCATAAATGTGTCTTTTTCCTGATAGACAGTTAATGGTAGATAGTTTTAGATGATATTCTTTGATGTCACTTTTGGTGTCCTCTTTCAGAACTGCAAGATTAATTTTTTATTTTTACGTATTTATTTATTTTTGGTAATTGAAAGAAAAATCTGGCGATAGCTTTATTTGAAAGCCTTAATTACAAGAAAGATGTTATGCAGATCATTTGGACAAATCACTTACTTATCCACCTACCTTACTCCTATTTTAAACATTTGCAGCAGTCAACTCTAACATATAGTAATGCTATCTGTCAGTCAACTAGTTTTAATGTTTAAAACATCTTGGTTTCCCCGTGCTGTTTTATGCAGGTCCTTTCCTGCTCGTCTCCAGTAACACAGCCTGATCGCAAGTCATCAGGGTCATAGTGTATAAGCAAACATCTGGAGGAACAAACTAGTCCCAACTTGGCCATTTAGGAAATGAGGGGAATCAGTTTTATCGGCGTAAGACGAAGTGCAAAAAGACAAGGATGTTGTTGCATTTTGAACAACAAGCATAAATTATCCACAGTGAACTACACAATCCGTCTAGTTCACTCACATCCAACTTGGACTTGTTTCATGAAGCTTTAGTGGTCATTCAAAACCGTCAGTGGTTTACGTCTTCCCATTTATCTCCATTATCCTCGTTTATTAAAAATACCACCCAAATGTTTATAATAAATGTTTATAACACTTAAGAAAAAAAAAAAGAAAAAAAACACTTTCCGATTAAGTTGCACAATTAAATAAAATATTCTTTGTTTATTCTAAATCCCTAATCAAACTGATTGGCTGGAGAGAGTTTGCCATGTTGAATAATTTAAGCACAAAACTAGTTGTAAACCCATCAACCAATGCTATATTTTAATATTTTAGCATCATTGTAATGCTTGAAAAAAACAAATTTCTCCTTAAAATGTTCTTTTGAACATTTTAGTTTTTGTGTACCTTTATGACATCCTTATTTTCTCTCACAACCTCCCTGAACATAAGAAACACGTCCATCAAGTCCTTCAACGCCTCCTCCAGAACCGTCTTTTTGTAAAAGCCGAGAAATGCGAATTCCACAAACCATCCATAGCTTTTCTAGGTTACATTTTCGAGGGCGGGCAGATACGAGCTGATCCCACCAAAATTCTCGCTGTCACAGATTGGCCCACACCAGATACCAGACGTCAGTAACAACGCTTCCTTGGTTTTGCTAATTTCTACAGAAGATTCAACAAAAATTACAGTCAAACCGCAACACCACTAACCGCTTTAACTTCAGCCAAATGCATCTTCACCTGGACCCCTGAAGCAGACCTACCATTTCACAGACTCAAGACCCTGTTCGCCCAAGCCCCAGTTCTAGTTCAACCAGTCCCCACACGTCAATTCATCCTCGAGGTCGACGCCTCTGATCTGGGGATTGGAGCTGTCCTCTCCCAAAGGTCAGAGGAGGACAACATGCTCCATCCATGCGCCTTTTTCTCCCGTCGTCTTTCTCCCACCGAACGCAATTATGACGTGGGGACAGTGAGTTGTTGGCCATTAAATTGGTCCTTGAAGTATGGCGACATTGGCTGGAGGGTGCTAACCATCCCGTGCTGCTCTGGACTGATCACCGCAACCTCGAGTACATTAAGTCCGCCAAACGCCTCAACCCCAGGCAGTCTCGATGCTCATTGTTCTTTTCGCGTTTTAACCTCTCAATCTCTTACAGACCCGGATCCAAGAACATCAAACCTGACGCCCTCTCCAGACAATTCTCCCCTGACGAACCTGCTACAGAACCAGACCCCATCATTCCTCCCGACTGTGTGGTTGGTTCGGTAACCTGGGAGATCGAGAGCATCGTCCAGTACGCCCTCCGCCGAGAATCTGATCCACGAACTCCACCGCAAAGAACCACGTATGTCCCCTCCTCAGTCCGTTCGCGTGTTCTCCATTGGTTTCACAACTCTCGCTTGTTTTGTCACCCTGGTTCCAGTCGGACCATTGCACTGATCTCTCGCCATTTCTGGTGGCCCAGCCTCCATATGGACGTACTTGAGTTCGTTCAAGCCTGCCTCACCTGTTCCCGTAGTAAATCCGGCAATAAACCTCCTTCTGGTCTACTTCAACCTCTCGAGATCCCTCATCGGCCCTGGTCCCACATCGCTATCGACTTCGTTACCGGCTTACCACCGTCACAAGGTATGACCACCATCTTCACCATCATTGACAGATTCTCCAAAGCCTGCCGCCTTGTTTCTCTCCCAAAACTGCCCTCTGCTTTCCAGACAGCGCGTCTCCTGGTTAAGCACATGTTTCGCCTTCACGGCATCCCGGTAAACATCCTGTCTGACCGGGGCCAAGACTAGTCTGACCTCCGGCTAACATCCACAGACTAACGGTCAGACAGAACGGCTTAACCAGGAGGTCGAGGCTGCTCTCCTTTGTCTCACGATCACTAATCAGGCCGACTGGAACCAACTCCTCCCATGGATCGAATATGCTCACAACTCCCATGTCTCTGCTGCTACTGGTTACTCCCCCTTCGAGATCTCCCTGGGTTATCGACCACCACTCTTCCCCGCTGATGAGAGGGATATCTCGGTCACCTCCGTTCACCAACCACCTTCGCCGAGCCCGCAAAATCCGGAGAGACACCGTTTCAGCTCTCCAGCGAACTGCAGATACCAACAAGATGTACGCTGACCGGAGGCGCATTCCACCTCCAACCTATGTCCCCGGTCAGCAAGTCTGGTTATCGGACCGAGATATCCCCCTCAAGTCAGTTTCCAGAAAGCTCTCCCTGCGTTACATCGGCCCTTATCCCATTGAGTCCGTCATCAGTCCTTCCACAGTCCGTCTTCGTCTCCCGGCCAGCCTCAGAGTCCCTCCCACCTTCCATGTGTCCCAAATAAAGCCCGTCCAGACCAGTACATTGTGCCCTCCAGCCGACACCCCTCCACCCGCCCGTATCACCGATGGGCACCCGGCTTACGATGTCCGGAGGATCATGGCTTCCCATCGACGGGGTAGGGGTTTCCAATATCTTGTCGATCATGCTCGATCCTAGTCTCATTAGAGATTTCGAGGCCTCCTCTGCATCGTCTGGACCGCCGGGTGGCGGTCCTTGGGGGGGGAACTGTCATAATGAGACTTTCTAGCACCTTCACAGGTTGTCCACGAGGGGACGCCAGAGCATCATCCGGCTGGAGCAGCTCTTCACCTGGGCTCCTCTCCAGATGATCTGCATTTGGACTGATTGGGCTGAGCTGTTTATAAGGAGCAGGGATGCAGCTTCTCGTCGCCTTAGTGTTTGTTACTCCTGGTAACGTTACCTGTTCTCAGCGCCAGTCTCAAGTGTTTTGGTATTTCTTGTAGTTTGATGTTTTGTTTCTTTTGTTACTTTGTTTCACCCGTGCCACCAGTAATTCCCTTTTGTGCTCATCTCTTCAGGTTTACCTCACTTGTGCTCACATCTGCTACGTTCAAGATCTCCTGGATTTCATACCGATTGGTTCCTGCTCTTAGTGCTCACCTCGATCTGCCCGCTCCAGCCATTCAGCATGTGCCTCACGCCCCTCTGGACAACAACCACCTGGACTTAGTTGGAAAGTCTCTCCACTCACCCCTCCCAGGCCTCAACACCAATCAACAACAGCAAGCTCCGTCTCATATCATCTCCGCACTGGTTTCATTTACTCACCTTCTCCGTCTCACCTCCAGAAGTCTCCGGTTCCCCCCGTCGCTCTGTTTCCTGGATCTCCCTTTCGTTCCGTGCCGTGATCATTGCTTCCTTCCTCAAGACACATCCACATTAATCAATAAACTTTGTTATAATTGTACTCCTGAGAGTCCTCTGTTTATGTGGGTCAGATACCTGAAAAGTATGACAACTTTAATGATAAACATAGCATCCTGTGCCACAATATCTTACCCCAACACCTAATACAGTAATATTAAATAATCTGATAAAAAGCAAACTGAAAAAAAAAAATAAAAATTTGAACTTCCAGACTATGCTTTTTAATGCACATAAATCTCTTCACTGCCCCATTAAAATGTTTGAATTTTTAAATCACGTAATCTTTTCTGCTGTAGTTCTTTAAACACTTTGTTACTTTTAATAAAAAAATACGAAGACTGGCGCTCCAGCATGCCTTTTCGCACTAATTTAACTTTTTGGCTTCTTGTTAATGCATACCTTTTGTACTTTTATGGGCACTGAAGGTCAGAGTGCTTGTTTTGTTCATGGAACCGCCAACCTGTCCTCGCCTTCACCCTCACCTGGGCACCTCTGGGCCTGTAAAGCTGAAGTACATGGAAGGTAGAATGTGGGTGAAAAGGTCCCGGGGGGAGAGTTTTGATAGACTTAAACGTCTCATCACTTTGGAGTACGCTGTATATCTATCTTCAATGACGATTGAAGTGCATGCTGCTAACTGTACGTCTGGGAAAGGCCCCAAGGTTTTTATTTTTACTGTTTAGGACCTGCAAGCTCAGAATATTCCATAGTCATAGTGAGGTAAACTAAAATCACAATCTTTTTGTCTGTGCAAGTCAAAGAAAAATGACTCTGATAGACTAAATATTCAGATCTTATTGTTCCTCATGTTGTTACTATAAAAAGTAACTCTAGGAGCTCTCAAGCCAGGGGCTTCACAGTTTCCCTGCTGCCTAAAGTACTTTGACTTCACCCTATTATTGCCCACTCCTTTGGCCCCCTGTTTTGTCCCTTGCTTTTATTGGAGGTTAGAAGAGGGCCATTAGGAAATGAGTTGACCCCCGAGCCATGAGTGGTCTCAGGGGGTTGGATATGGACCAAGGCCCTGCCAACCTTTCTTTTTTAGGGTTGGTTTGGGTCGAAGTGTGTCAAGGAAGAAAAACTAGGAGACCAGGCATAGGGTGTCTTCTAAACACGACTTCGATAGTTTGACTTTAATTTAGCCAGATTTTACTGTGTTTACAAGCCACAGCGGTCTTAAATGTTCTTGCTTTTTGCCCCCTCTCCCATCCCTCTTACTTCCCATGTCCTCACTCCCTCTACTCTTGTTCTCTTTTGATATGTTGTCACACATCTATTTATTACACTGCTTTTACTGGCTTCCAGAAACTGGTTAAGAACTATCGAGATTCCATCAAATCGGATATTAGGGATGCCCCTTCAAGATGTCAATCTGTTAGCGATATGAAAGGCCACTCACCCCACTAAGCTCCCCTCTCTGCTGAAACCCAGAGCTCTTTATGGCCCCATCAGGCACCCACATGGAGGACTTACTGCTGACCTTGTGACCTGGCAGTTGAAGCCATATGAGGGGGGAATCTTTCTCTTGTCCCGTTATGTCTGACATGTCATTCTATCCCCGCAGACTTGCTGACGTCTCTTTTATAGGCAAATTATTCTCAGTACCTCCTTTACCATGTGTTGAATTTGTACGTGACTTTTTTAAATTTTTTGCTTTACCAAACTTATTTGGTGAAATATTTGGCGATGTCCAAACATCCCAATACTCCATAATCCCTTTAAATAGTTCATTAAAGAGCATGGCCATCTGTTCTTAAACTAAAGATTTCTCAAGTTTCAAATGTTTACACAGATTGTATCATCATTTATTAGGGATTTACCGGCTTATTGTTCTTGCAACACAAACTCTCCAAACCCTCCCCATCACATTAAAAGTTTATGTAACTAAATAGTTGTTACAACCGGGTTACTAGCATGTTAGCAGTTGGTAAGCTTGCTGCGAATACTCAGTGTTGCGGTGTAGGGTTACTAATTGGATAAGTTGGGTTAAATAAATGTTTGAGTGTTCCCCCAAACTAACACGACCTAGGGTTGGGAGCCTCTCATCTTTGCAGGAAAGGGGGCGAAACACAAATGAAGGCGAGAGGGGAGGAAAAAATAAGGGAAATGGGCTCATTAATGATAACATCAAATTTGTTCAGTGTGTTTTACGCACGTGTGAAAGTGCTTCCAGGAAACAAAAACACGGCTATGGTGAAATCCCAGTTAAGACCAAAACACCTTGTTTGGGTAAAATTTGAGTAATAATGTTCATCATTGCA
>JAVLVB010000657.1:1810518-1829776 GCA_032876305.1 Orestias chungarensis
ATATATATATATATATATATATATATATATATATATATATATATATATATATATATATATATATATATATATATATATATATATATATATATATATATTCTTTTGAGTATGATTCCTATAAACAGCCTTTTAAATGTAATATTCTCTCTATCTCACTTTCAAAATGAATTCCCCTTTTTAGTTGTAAACTAATGTTTTGAATATTAAAGCCTTGATTATTTTGCTGTTCCCCAATCTCATGGATTGGATTTCGTCCATCTTAAACATGGTCTTTTTAAAGTAGCATCCTCCCACTCACTTCGGTTTGTAACAGACGAGGGTAGACTTAACTAACGACAAGGATCCCGCTGTGCTCCATCCGGCTTAGCCTGGCTCGTGACAGCTCTGTGAGACAGCACAGGTGGAAGAGAAAGTGTTTGCCACTTGGTCTGTTTACGGCGAGCCGACAGCTTTACTGCGGATATAAAGTTTATCTGCTCCGAGGTGTGAGCAGGCGCGCGTTGAAAAGGGCGGTTAGTGACAGTTGATAATCTTCAGTTGGCTGGGGTTCATCAAACACTGCTACGCTGCTGTAGTCACCCCCCTTCACCATGCGCATACTATCATTATGATACTAAACACCTTTCCTGCTACGTGTTTAGTGAATTGAGTGTCGGGGAAGTTGGTCCAAGTGAGTTTCCAGAGAACTGTGAAAATAAAACAGCTGCCAAGTTACATCATATCCATAAGATGAGAGAGGCAATCAACCTTATTTTGACTATCTGGCTTGTTAGGAATACTGAAGAAAAACTATAGGTCCAGTTTTGTTTTTATTTTGTTTGTTTGTTTTGTTTTGCTGGCCAACTATCATTTATGTTATATTTTTGCTCGGCCTGTAAGAACTTCCCGGTAGCACATTGTGGATCACCTCCAGGCCAAACCACTTAGTTATAATTATACAAGAGTATTATAAGCCCCACTGTTATAGAATTATTATTAAAAATAAACATTTCCAGCCAGCTTATTGCATCACTCAGCTAACACCAGACCTCACTCTGTCTGGGGTGAGGAAGAAGGAAATCTGAGCTTTTAGCTTGAGCTGTCATTAAAAGACTTGAAAGACTACACATAAAAAAGGCATGTCGGATTTGGTTTTCTAAAGTGAAGAAAAACACATTTTAACTGTAGTTTTCAAAATTGTAGTAAAACAAATATTGAAATAAGTTAAATAAAATTAAAAAAAATAATTCTCCAATCTGTTCTTTTACCTTATGCATTAAATCCCTTTAACCTGTTAAGTGTTTCTGACGGGAATGAGATTAAAAAGGTATTTTATAAGAGCAATTTCATATTTATGCGCTATGGTTACAAAAGTATTTAAAGTGTACTTGCATTTTGTGAGAATTGTCGAAATACAATGGATTAATCAATAAATGAAAGAATTGGCTAAAAATAAATTCCCATGGTGTTATAACCTTAAGCAAAAATACCACAAGTTTAAAATAGCAACTCAAGGATTTTAAAGGGAAGACCTTGGTCATACAGTCAATCAAAGTGCTGCTCCCTTAGACAGGAAGAAGCTGCCCTAACTAACTATAACCTTTGGCTGGCTGGCTGTCATGAAGACAAAATTAAATATCCACTTTATTTGATTCCATTAAAACCACAACCTTGAGGTTATCCATAACTGAATGTCGCTGCAAGCAGTGATGACCTCAGCTCAATGCACACCCATGGCCGTCCGTATTTCCACATTATTGCCTATATTCAGCCCCAAATTAGCAAGGAATTGACTGAAATGGAGGCACTTCTAACCTGGCAAGAACCTGACCAGACATTAACTGGCTAGATTGTGGCTTTACTATAGAGAATGGGTGTAAGAGTCATGGTCTGTGACTTAAAGGTCAACTTTGGACTTTTAAACTCAAGAAATTGACTCATGAGATTTAATACCCGACTTATTCCCATGGTTTGGGCTTTGAACCCCAAACTAAACTTCCACTCTAATAATTCAAGACTCGGTCTAGACTAACGACCAGACTTAGACTTGTGGTCTAGGACTGAAGTGTTATTAACAGCATTTATTTAATTTAGTCAGAAGTGTGATCCACTCTAAGCTACAGACAGCAACATTGACATTGTTGCAACTATAAGAAGATTCATCTGTGAAAAGATGTTCGATTATCATTCCCGCACCATGAGCTGTTATATTTGGTGCTGTGAAAAACCAACAAAATGTTTGTTCAACTGAGCACTTTATTGAATGACTTTTGAGATGTTTACAACTAGTATGACAACAGGTGTTGTTTTTGTGTTGATTTACGTGTTTAAAGTTCAAAAGTTGATTTACCATCTGATCTGCACAAACATTATTTAGCTTGTTGAATAATTATGTTTATACATTATTAAACTGTACCATGCAAAAAATCAGGCCAAGTTAAAATAACACAGGGTAGACAGGATAACCGTATTAAAAATATATCAGACAAGAGACTTGACTTGAACTTGACTTTAGCTTTTTTGTATGAAAAAATATTTTCTTTAAAATCTAATTTTCCCCCTGATAACTTTAACTTGCCTTTATCTAATTGGACCTATTACTGCAGGATTAGGACGGATCTGGGCTCGGCACCAACTGGGACCACCTATATACATCCATCAAAGATTGAGAGCATTCTAACGAGTGCGTCCTCCAAATTAGATGTGAAACATTGTGTACACATTGTTTGTTATTTTTTCCTGCACCTTTTGTGCTTTATAATGAGACAGAGAAAACATGTTAATTGTTCTCTCTACGTTATTATGGTGGGGGTTTTATGTTAGCCTTGACTGAAACAAGCTGGCCGTCTTTTGTTTAAGACAATTGCTCCCATTTGAAAACCACATGGTAAAATATTACATTTAAGGTCATGGTTTACAATTTTTACCTAATCAGCTGCTTGAAATGTAACCCAGAACATTTCAAGTGATATATAATCACTTGGAATATAGGACTGTTGCCAAATCAATTAGTGTACTTATGAAGGGGAATAGGACATTTAAATATTTTAGTAGTGTTGTGTATCCTGCCAGACATCTGCTGAAATGCCTCTAATGGTCAAAATCAGAAAATGGAAAAATATTTTTCAGATGAGGCAGAGACATTGTTTACACGGTAACAACATGTTCCCCAGCGTGGCTCATATTTCCCTGTGAATCTTCTAGAAGCAATGATGTAAAGTTTTTGTGTTGTTTTTGTTTTTGTTTTTTTTTGTACGGAATTAAAATACAGCCTCTGTTTGCACTTACTGGTTTACTTGATTGTTCTCATCAGTGCAGTTCTGTCATTGGCACGCTCCTCTCCAGATGGATAGAGGCTGTTAAAAAAGGAAAGGTTTATGAAAATGAAAGCCAAATTATACACACTAGTACAAACAAACACAAACCTGCGTCCATTTGGCTCTCCCCTCATGCCCCACTTTGTGTCATGAGGCCATTTGTTTAGGGAAGACAAAAAGGGAGTTAGTGCGTACTTTACATTGACAATCAAATGAGGATTCAAATGACGGCCACTCACTGGAGTCCATATTATTTCTGTAACAAACTTCACTCCTTTTTCATCACCCAGTGGCTCCCCAGTCTGACCACACCCGGGAAATCTGTGGCCACCATTTGCATGGACATAGACAGCGGATGGAAGGGCCTTCCGTCGGACTAAAATAACTTATTAAAGCTGACAATGCGTGTAATTCATTTTTAATTTCTATTAAAGAAACCATGTAAGCTAAAATTAGATACTTTTGTATTGACTACCAACTGATTTTTTGCTGTTGTATAATTTTTTTTTACATATTTGTCTGTTTTTAAAAAGCTTTATCATAAGTTAAAGATTCAGGGTTACCTTGTAGAGATTAAACATGGAACTGTGTTGAACGTTTTGACTTGTTTTTAAGGCATATTATTTTAAAATGTCTCTTTCTTCAGATTTAAAATATAAAAAAAACTTTAATATGATTTGTAAATTTAGGTTCACTAGTCTTAAAACAGGGTGATTTAAAATAACTATATGTGCCTTAAAAGCTAGTTCAAACATACTATCAAATTATAACAAAGATTGGGTCAAAACAAGAAAGTCCTATTATTAACAGCAACGCAACAAAACTATAAGAAGTAATTGCCTCTACCCTGTTAATCTGTGTTTGTTTCTGCCAAGCTTTCCAGCTTCATTCCATCACATGGAAAGCTTTTAATGAATTTCCCCATGCTATGTTTGTCCCTTTGAAAATGTTTTTGTAAGAAATGGCTTCTCAGTGCCTTGCAAAATAAATTTGTAAAAATATTTTCACATTATAACCGAAAACCTACAGGACGCTCAGAAAGCCTTGTTTTTGGCCTTGTTCGCAAATTGAGGACCATTTCCATTATGCTTCCTATGTTCCTTACAGTCAAAACTGGGCTGTGGATTTGTGCAGCTCCTCCAGAGTTGTGGCTTCTTTAAGTAATGCTCTCCACGCCCTTTTTTTGCTTCAGGTTGAATACGTCTGGTACAGTCCCATTTCATGTAATTATCAGAGGAGTGCACTAAGGGATATATTTTCATAATCTGACCTTGCACCTGATCTGACTGGTGTGCTCCTTGTTCCTAAAGCGGTTTGTTCTTTAACAAAAACCTTGAGACTTTCACAGAACTGCATGTTTTCATATAATAAATTAAACAAAGGTGCATTTAAACTTCCTAATTTGTGACTTTTGAAGACAACTGGCTACGCTATATTACTCTGTTTTGATCCATCAGAAAAATTGTAATTGAAACATTATAACTACAACTTTGATCTAAATCCACCAGTCATAGTTTAGTAATGTATGCTTGTTTGGGTTTTTTCCTACTCGGAAGAAATGTTCAGGTTTACTTTTTTTTGTTTTTAATTTAATCCTCATCATTAATATACAATGAATTTATTATAATCTATGATCTGTTGTTGATAAAGTATGCAGTCGTTTTTTTATAATATTGTTTGGTGATATATTTAACCTTAGGGAATTTTTTCATCAGTGGTGCTGCCCTTCATTTGCAGGATACCTTCTGTAGGGTCAGACTGGCAAAGTCAGACATATAGTATCCTATACAGATTATTTGAAGTCCCAATCTTGACCTCTTACTGAATGAAAGCGTAGTTGATTTGCATGTGCTACATTGTAAGGGAAACTGATTAAAATGAAAAGCTTGGTCTTTCGCAGGGTTCTGCCTGCGGAACAAGTAGCCACAAGCCTCTTTAATTAGCATATAGACAGGACTCCATTCAACGAATAGGGAAAAAGGAAAAAGGTGTCTGTTTGTAAGTTTGAGTTTTTCCTGATATATTTTGTTGAGATCTACAACTTTGGAGAGCACACAAAGGTTTTTACACAAAGGTTTGCAGTTTACATTTTATTATAAATGTGATAGATTGACATATAGCACATAAAATAAAATGTTGAATTAATTTGCACTAAGCCTTTATTACTTGGTTTTGAATAATCTTGGAACTCTTTGAACTCACGGAAAGTGTGTTCAACTGTGACGTAAAATGGAAAACATGCACTCCCCAACTGCAAACTTACAAAGATGTCGTTTTTCACTAAAAATTTACAGGTCTGGCAAGAAGCGCACAAAATTATGCAGCAAGTTTCCATGGTAACTTTACAGGAGCTGGAGATTTCTACTGCTCAGGTGGCAGCATCTGTCAGACAACAAGCCTTTGCAAAGCACCACAGCAAATTTTGCTATGAATCAACTCAACTGACGGTGATTAGTGTCTTCAACAAATAATGATCAACTTGTCCTGAAGTGAGTTTAGCCAAAACAGATT
Organism: Orestias chungarensis; assembly: GCA_032876305.1. Taxonomy (NCBI): domain Eukaryota; kingdom Metazoa; phylum Chordata; class Actinopteri; order Cyprinodontiformes; family Cyprinodontidae; genus Orestias; species Orestias chungarensis. Next base: position 1,816,326 of record JAVLVB010000657.1, read on the forward strand.
ATGGGAATCCAAATGCCTCGGAACAGGTTAAATTGACTTTTGTTTAGTTTTTTACCTCCAAAATTGTAAGGAAGCATGTCATGCAATATCAACCATTTATTACATGTCACATGGATGGAGTGTATAGTAAAAATAATAGAGAAGAATTGGTTAATTTGTATTTGAAACTTCTAAGATCTGTAATTCTGTCCTACGCTAATCTATCCTATGTGTCCTAGTTGCATAAAGAAAGCATACACAACAACCACTTGAGAAGAAGATGCTCTAATTAGCTCAGACCAAAATAAAATTGCAAACAAAATGTTGCCTGTCAGTTCAAAAGGGAAATTTGTGGCAAAAATTTAAAGTGCAAACTTCCTTGAATGCACCATCCCTATGTGTAAACAGGATAACAATAGCATCCTGCTGTGAGGGGACTTTTCTACAGTAGGGAAATTGGCTGCAAAGTTGATACAAGCTTAAGCTGGTAGACATACTCTGAAAGCTATTAGCTGGAACTGGAAATGTGACTTCTTTTTAAAAGAAAATACAAACCTTGTGTTGAAGTTTAAGTTACAAGTTTTTGACCCCCTATATAAGTTGTGTTCATGCTGATTTTAATGTTTGACTTCTGAGTAGGCTATAGTCTTGTTGATTAGACAAGGCATAAAAAAACATTGTCACTGATCCAAATTGTTAAATGAATTCCTATGAAAGTGTTCCCAGCAATATAATTTGTTGTTACTACTTTTTTATATTTCTCCAACTAAAGCCCCTTGTAGTTGCGTACATCCTTTTTAAACAATGTGTCACATTCTCAATCAATAAATATCCTGGTTGGCTCTGCCACCTGATGACAAGTGTTTTCATAATTAGCCGTGGTTCATTGCAGTTTATGGAAGGTGGCGTGTCTTCTTTGAAAATATAATGGCTTGTCCTGCTCAAGTTATATTGAGTGGAAATATGTGGCACCAACAAAAATATTTACACTTGTTCCAAATCAGTCAAGATCATCTCTGGTGACTTGCAGAGAGTGTTGCCACAACAGATCCCATGCAGCTTTTCACAGGATGTAGTCGGTCACGGCAGGTTGTTTTCTTCATCCACTGGCTGTGATCATTTACTTAGATGTGCTTCGATCTCACTTTGCAGGAAAAGGCCTGTGTATTTATTGCCACATTTCTGGTAATTTAAGTTAAGTTAAGGTAAGTCAAGTTCTCTACCAGCAGTATATTTGTCCGCCACTTAAGACCTCTGCCAGTAAAGAACAGAATACTCAACTGTGAAAGAGACCCTGAAAAATGTACAAGGACAAAACCATATATTTTCAAGATCTAGAGCACTTAGGGGTAATTAATTGCATTCCCTGAAAGCACACATTAAAAACCGGTTTCCGCCTTCCTACCTTCTATTTTCATAACTTTTCAGCTGAGGAGTGTAGACACAACAAGAAAGTCAGCATTAGGGATCCATCACCACTGAGTCTGGCTTATTGTTAGGTAATTATATTTGATTATCTTGCTTTGTTAAAATGCTATTATAAGAATTGCTGCAGTAAACGGAAAAAACATAAAAACAAAACACATCATTTCCTACTCATATTAACATAAGTCCTTAAATTCAATTTTTCCAGTAACATCATCTCAAACAAATATGGTTTAAATGATTATTTAATAATATTTTTAATTTAAAAGCATTAGTAAATGTATAATAAAGTGAAACAAGTCTCTTTAAACAACCTTTAAGTTTTGACTAAAAGATATATATATTATATGATTTGGAGATGCGTTTACACACCAAATTAACTTTATTTGTTGCATAAAAATGTTTTGGTTTTTAATGACAAAATTCAAAAATCCTTTATTAGACGTTTTTAAATAAGCAGCTTTTAGACCTAAAATCTGACGTACACATGATTCTGGAATGTTTGGTTTTTTGAATCTATTATTTACTTGTTTTGAGGTTTGGCTGCCTAAGAAATCTTTGTGCAAATAAATTAACCTTGTTCTGGTGAATCCACTGATAACAGCTTGGTAAAAACCAATAAATGATCAGTTGTATTATTTTTGGCTTAAAACAAGGTATTAAAACCCAGGAAATATTTTTATCACAAGCGTAGATGGGAGGTCATATCTAGGTCTTTTTTTTAGAGGTAATACATAGATGGCATTAAAAAAATATATAGGAAGCTTTAAACGGCTACGGTCGAAATGCATGTTTGCTATTGTCTATGAAGGGAATGTCTGTATGATCATGGAAAATGCTCAATTTATAAACGTACGAGGAAGTAGTGGTATATTCAAAGCTTTTGACAGCATTTTTCCATAGCAGCAGACTTGTGTACTGTTGATGCACTGATTATTTCCCACAGGTTCACTTTAGTTCACGCTTTGGAGTTGTCACCAAAAAAAATACTTTATAAAAATACTTTATACATTTTGAACCTGCAGAAAAATATCCTACGGGCTGCATAAGGACTCTTTAAAGGTTCGGACCTGTTTGACCTGTTTGGCTTCGAGGCCATCCCCTTAAAACAACATTTAGGCATGAGAACAGAGCACAGGTAGCTGTTGCCGGTGACAGTTTGTTATCAGCAAAAATGTCAACAAGCTAAAAGAATTTGATGATTAATCTTTGCTATGTTTCGACATGGTGGAGTTTAAGAAATGCAAAACGTTGCACTCCAAGATGTTAGAGACATTTTACACGTATTGTTTACGTATATATCTAATTTTGCAAAGTACCTGTATCATTTTTGGCACAACACCACCAGTGTTGCCCTTCTACTATAAACCTTACAAGTTACAACAAATGAACTATTCCACCCATGTTTTTACTAAATCTAAGCCGGTGGGAAATGCCTGCGCGTGCACATCTAAATGTGTACGAAACACCCTTTGTTCTCCCCTAGCAAAACAAACCATTTTATCTTCTGAAATGTGCACCAAGAACCGACTAATCATTTGTTTCCACGCAGTACATAGAGTACATTCAGTAAATGATCAGAATGATTGGAAAACCTCCCGAACATCTGCCTAACCAGCCGGCATTAAATAATGGCGTGTGTCTTCATTTTCTGGCTCAAAGTACGCTTTAAATCAGTGCTGGCAAAGACAAGTTGGAAATATGACTCAAATTACACCATTAACCACTTTTGAAATGTCCAGTATATCATATTCTGAAGGAACTTTCAGGTTCTCATCATACACCTAAAAAACTTGTTTACTTAGGTTTTTGGTTTGGAATATTATGTCTCGGTAGTCATGGTTCAAACCAACATAATTTATTTACTGTTCCTGTCTTGGTAGCTAGAGTGTACAAGGAATGTAATGTCTTCTTTCGCACAAAGTGGGCTAAAAACAATCCATGTCATGATTTGTTTAGTTTAGAATTCCTGTTATACCTGGTGTTACTTCATTTTTATGTTTTAATTGGAACCTGTGAATGTAAGGTCAAATATACAATGACAATTTTTACGATGAATAAGGATAAGGACTTGAGGACAGGCAGGACTGAAGGTATTTATATGAGCAGGTTCTGACACCAGTCACATTGTTCGGGAATGCCAGGGACAACACTTGAAAAGTGGCTAATGCGCTTTACAAATTCTCTACATTTTACTTGGCTATAAGTTGCTCTGAACGGCAAAACAGATTTGATTGTATAGGTAAAATTCTGATCAACCTCAAGAACCTTTAGTGTGTCTTCTAACAAACAGCATGTGGTCGACCGAAATATTTGATTTGGACTTTAAATGCTATAAAAAAAACAGAGTGGCTTCAATTTACAACTGGCAGGTTTATTTTTACAGTAATTTTCAGATTTTGATGGCATATTTATTTCAGTGGTATCTTGGAAAGGTCGAGCTAGACTTTTAATTTTAATCTGCTAGAGAATCTTAGGAGTGAGTCTAACCAGTAATTATGTAGAGGGGTAAAAGTCATGTTTATTCATGCAGTTTTGTTAAAATGTAAATGAAAATAGATAAATGATTTATTTTTTATTAATATTGTTTTATTGGTTTTTAAGAGATACTTTTTCTTATTTACTGTGTAACAGGCCCTTAGGTTAAATAAATAAATAAATAAACACAATCTTAATCCTCATCCATTATGATTAATTCTGGGCTTGACTGTAAGCTTATCCCATTTACAGTAATAAAGGTTGCCCATATTTAGATGTTGTATGGTGCATGTATTTAGGGAATAATTAATCTCTTTTGCTGTAGACTTCATAGCTAATGTAATGATAGTTGGGGCGAAGCTATCTGATATAGGGGCTGTTAAAGGTTGTGTAAAATTATTTTGTAAGCTAGTAAGTTAATGGCAGTTTGAAAGTGAAGGGGAACAAAAAGTAAAATAGGTTCTGTTCTCCATTATAGGCATAGCAATCACCTGATGTTTAATCCTGTTTTATATGCCAAAGTTGATTCTCTCAAGAAACTCTTTAAATAGGACCAGTCATCTTTCTATCAACAATAAATCTTTGAAGAAACTTGGATAACATGAGCTACAACGACATTTAAAAAAACCTCTGGGATCTATACAGATTTATTTGATTAAATTGTAATGCAAGGTGACCAAAGTTAACTGAGCCCTGCTTTTTGACTGAAGGGTCTGATGAGTCTGCATATTCAGAGCCAGCATTCTGAGACAAGTGCTAACTACTCTTTTATATGTGTAATCTAAAATAATGGGACATATTATGTTTAAGGAAGCTGTTTCTTTTCTGAAGTGATAGGTTTGAGCAGGTCCTCCAGGTATATTTCTAATATCCCAACCTGTTCAAATTTAACTTTAAACTGACCATATATCTTAAGGGGAAAACCATTTCACTTTTGCAGTCAAACATTTAGATCGCTTTCATAGGTAGAAATGTCGTGCTGAATGGGATTCCTCCCTGATATGGAAACACTGAGACACTCAAATGAGGAAATATTTTAATTCACCCCTTTGTTACTTCTACATCTGCTGTGGGGGCAACTAAATGTCATATGTAGATTTTGAAGATTGCTACCTGTAGAAAAAAAAGGTACAAATTACTTCCATCTGCGGGACGTGTTTGTGTTGCCATATGCGACTTGGAAGTGTTATTTGTATAGAGAATAAGTGCAGAGATAATTAAATACAACGTAGTTTCCGTGTTATGTATGTTTTGTTTGGTATTCTGCATTTATCTGACAATCAAATCGTCTCTACTGAAAGGCAGCAGGGAACAAAGTGCCTTGATATTAAATTACTTTTTTTCTTTTTTTTGCAAAGTTGACTGTTTTAAAAAGGTTTAACAAACACAAAAGACTTAATTAGTTTTCAGTTTAGACAAAAACAAGGGAAAACTATTTAAAGTCTGAAAATGTATGTTATGAAAGACCCTCAATACAATGGTAGAAATATTTCTTTGTCTCACTCGCCTAACCCTCAAAAAGTTTGAAAAAAATAAGTTGACACAAGATGTTTGCACAGTAATGTAGTTATATTGCATTGGACACATGACTATATGTTTTTGAAAGCATGTTGTGTTGAAGATATATAGAGTCCTTAAACACATCAGTCAGACAAAGATCACTTAAAAACATTTTAAATGATTATTAAACAAGTCTGTTCCTTTGTGATATGAATTTTGTGACTTTCCACCACTGATCATCTTCAAAGCTATAGAATCAATAAAATACTTACACAGATTGTTACTGGCAATATGAAATCAGCTAAACGATCACAGAACAGATGAAAAACTAATTCACTCCGATATATTAGTCTAGTATGCGTTATATGACTTTGAGATTTTAGCAAACCACAAAGAAAGCCCTCTTCAACAAAATACTGATCTTCCCCAGATTTGGCTTGACTACCAATATTTACACATAAGTATATTTAATCAAAGTGCATCAACTATTTATCCAGGAGGTCACAAAAAACCTACAAAAAATTTTTTATGCCCTGCAGGGCTCAGTTGCCTCAGTTGAAATCCCATCTCCCCTTTGGCACAAAGATATCTTGATGATCCCAACAATCTTGTGTACTGAAAACACAAAAGTCAAAATTTTTGGAAGGTTTGTGTACTTTGTTACATTTAACTAGCATAACAACAAATACATTATTTAAAAGATTGACCATCATATTGACATGGTAATAGAGCAGTTATGGACTTGTACAGATTGGCTTAATAGACGGAAATGTGATTTCTGAGCTCTTAAGAATATCCTAAAGAAGAATAACAATGCATCAGTTTGTGACCTCAAGCTAAAGGTCTCTTGGATTATGCTGATGTACAGTGATCTAAAGCACACCATCAAGTGTACCTTTGAATGGATCAAAGAAAGCTATTGGGGCGGCCCTTTCAAAATCATCATTGAAATCCAACAAAGACGCTGTGGCGTGACTTTAGGCAAGTTGTTCAGGCTCGAAAACCCAGGAGTGTGACTAAATTAAAGTATTTTGCAAAATAGGTGGTGCAATAGTACAACAGCCCCAAACATACCAGGTATCAATTGTCTGGGTGCCAGGGAAACAGGATTAATGTCATGGAATGATGCCACAACTTGTGGGATAAATAAAAATGTCTGTGGTGACATTAGGCATGTTGATTCTTTGCCAAAAGCAATCTGGGTTTAAATACCTGTTCACAGGTACCTGAAAATGTTTCATGTATCACGGATGTGAAAGAGTTTTCCAAAAGGATTATCCTGACTAAACTCTGACTAAATATTAGTTCAACAGTACACAAAAACATTAAATATTTTCTATGGCCTCTATTTTAATCTTATTTTATCCTTGCCTTGTACGTTTGTAATAAGGTACTATAAAAGTGCAGCTCTGCTTACTTTATCATCCATCCGCTATATAAATTATAAATTAAAGGGATACTAAAGGCAGATTAAGCCTATAATTTGCCTTCAATTCCTATCCCAAACTTTAAAAAAACTACTTGAACTAACCTGCAAATTGAACTGTGAGAGGAAGCTGCATCAAACTTTCAGAAGTGTTAACACAACAAACATTCTGCCTTCATAATCGGAGTTCTCATCATACCACCACTAAGCTTCCCATTGGCATTTACTAGCTTGTGTTAAAATCTTTACTATATGCATGTAAAACAAGCTATAGGGAAATGGGTCTAACCTAGATCTAAGTTTGTCCTAAAAACATGTTTGTTTATGTGAATATGAATTGAATGCTGACTTGATAGTCATTGGCGTAAATTAGAGATCTTTTAGGACATTTTGTTGTAACTGATTTTAGATTTATATACAACCCAGCAGCTGACTGGGAAAATTAAGAGGTACAACAGCATTGTTTTTTTGTTTCTCTTCCCACAGGATCTTTGGCTTCTACAAGGGAATCCTGCCTCCAATCCTGGCAGAGACGCCAAAGAGAGCAGTGAAGGTAGGGTAAAGGATGTGTATGTTTTGTCGACTGAAAGCTGAAAAGCCTGTCAGGATGTCAGGCAAGGCTCAGGTTCTGGTTTCATTGTGGACTACAATATGAAAACACTCAAACTGCTGTTACATGGTACAAACGTGTTGATTAAACACAACACCCTCAACCATGTCTGCCTCTTCAGACACTCCTGTTTGCCCACTTCACAAACCCAATATTGACTTACAAGTAGGTCTGTAAGCCATGCCATGAACGTCATCTTTTGATAGTTTCTGTAAAGCAGAGTTACTCGTTGGAGGTTAGACTGGGGGTGGGGGTTGCTACTTGGCACTATGATGCTCTGTAATGAGATGCCGGAGACAGAGTGAACTTCATAAATAAGCACTCACACTGAGAAGAATGGATAATCACTCACACGGCAAACAAAACTGCCTGATGGGAAGGCGTTCTTGCACAAGGATATTAAAGCTCTTTTTTCACCGCTGGTATTTGGCACAAATCAGGGGAACTGTCCTATGCCCAGGTTTACTTTAAGGTTCTAAACCTTAAAGTATGTGCCTGTTATTTTGTGCGCCTTTTTATAGAAAGTCAAAGCATTAAACACTTGTGATTTTTTTAAGTCAGACTCCAAAAAGTTATCATTGTTAATAGATTTTGGTGAATTTGACGGGATATTTTTCAAACAACCGCAAGACTTAAAAAGTAAGGGAACCTACTATATGCTAAACCGTTGTGAAATTTGTTCAAAATCTAAATTTTCCCTCGTAAGTGATCTGGCAGATTGAGACATCCACCAGACTGATCAATGCAACTTTTGTTTCACCAATTTGTGGTCATCTTTCTACCACAGTTGAAGGAGTTACTACTGATGTTAATTCTAAGGGACCTCACTACAATAAAAAATAAAAATAATCCTTTAAACAAATATCAGATAGTAAACGCCGTTAGTTAGGTCTTGATTAAGTATTTGTTGATGAAGAAGGTCAGAGCAGTCACAGATTGGCTGTCTGAGTTAGTTTTAGAGGGTTAGGGTGGCGATGGAAAATGCTCTGTCATCTTAGGTTCGGAGTTGGATCAAGTAGGGGAGGGATGGGAGGTTTCTATCAGGGGAGGAGAGTAAATGGGATGGGGTATGGCGATGGAGCAAGTCAGAGAGGTAGGAGGAGACCATATTATGGAGGGCTTTAAAAGTAATAAGGAGGACATTCAGTTGGATAGCCTCTTAGTTAGGAGCCAGTGTAGTTTTTTAAGAACAGTAGTTATATGGGTGTTAGTAAGGAGGAGAGCTACAGATCCTTGGATGTGTTAGAGCTGCATAGTTGTCTTAGGACTGAAAATTCTTTTTTTTCCAACATGCCTCTGACACTTCTGGTTGGCATGGAATCTTGTGGGTGTCAAGGGAACCTGGTGCCCAAAGATGCCCCTGTTTGTTCCAGTGTTCTCACAGTGAGCTTCATAGATGTCTTTCTAGCACTCTTTACCATCCTAATCACAATGTGAATATGAAAATGAATATGCATCATCATCCAGCTTATTAACCACATGCTTAAGGAAATGCCCCTCAATGCCACACTATACTTATAACTCAAAGTAAATATGAGAAGTTCCCAAGACTGTTCAGCTGGAATTGTAAAGTATAAATCAAACATGGTGTTGGTTAAATTATTTTGAAAGAATTGAGGATTTTGTCAAAACATGTTTTTTCTTACAACAGATTTTCCCCAAGTTAATAAAAGTGCTCATATCTGTCAGTGTCTGTATGTAGATGATGTTTCTTGTTGCTTTCTGACACTTCATTAATCCCAATCATCCCTCTGCAGTTTTTCACATTTGAGCAGTACAAGAAGTTGCTGAATCTGACTCCTTTGTCTCCCGGTGTGGTGAGTGTGCCAAACAGAAGCACCTGAGTACACTGTCTCTAAAAACAATAAATATACGCACACTGAACAAGGAAGAATGGTTCACCTGAACTCTCCTTACCTGCCAAAGTCAGTTAAAACAAACAAAAACATTTTACCAGGCAAATTATTGCATGTGAGTGCAAATGTTCTTACTAACAGTCAGTCTTCGCTGCTGCTTGAACAATGAGTTATGGAGAAGAACATTTAGGAGGGAAATTACTGTGTCACTCATTTTAGTATGGCTCTGTTTTTCGTTAAATGTCTATTGACTTTACTTTTACAGAGCTTCGGTGGTTTACTTTAACAAGTTTACAATTCTTTAATAACAGTGTTTCAAGTATAAGATTGCTTTTCTTTTCGGACATACAATTGTATCGGATGGCACTGAAAGAAAATAGATAATTAAAGTAGGGTTTTACTGACAAAAGGCTGGAATACCTCCTTTGTCACATGTGAAAGCATCCTTGATGACTGACACACTCAGAAATGACAGTTCTATCAGTGATGTGTATTAAACATGGATAATAGCTTATAAAAATATAGTAAAGGCCTTTCAACATATCCACCTTTCCATGATCAAAACTGTGAGGTCAGCTGTTGATTTATATAAGGTTTTATTACAGCCATCAACCTCTACATGTGTGTAGCGGAGGGGAGTGGGGCGTTATGTAATAGACTAAACACAATCCAGTGCAAATTTGTTAACGAGAACAGAAGTTACTTAGAGGTTTAAAAATCTGATGTGTGATTTCTGCTTATCTGACTTTTTTCTATATAATAATTGAACACAATTTAAATTGCATCCTTTAGAAATCAACTAAGTGAGTATGAAGGCAACTTTTCTCTAAAAACCCTAGAGGTTTGTCGAAGAATATTAGTGATCACACATCATCATACAGACCTAGGAATACAGCAGACAGATTAGAGGTACATTTGTAGAGAGCCATACTGATGGTACCTCATGAGGAGCTGCAGATAACCTCAGTTTAATTTTTGAGAGGAAAGCTATTAGTGATGTGTTCCATGTAACTTTGTTGCACGTTTTACCACTCTGGCCAAGACTGTAACAAAGAAAGATGTTACAGAAATAAAGACGTAAGAAATGTGGAAGAATATATTTGGTTTAGAATAAAAGTCTTTGGCCTTTATGCAAATTAATATGTTTGATGAAAACATTACCCTGAACACACAAACCCCAATTTCCAACATAGTGATGTCAGTATCATGCTGTGGTAGATGTTTTCCTGATCAGGGGCAGAAGCTGTTAATGGAAAGATTTGCAAAAGAGGAATGAGCAGAGATATCCGTCTTTAGTTCTGTGCTCATGCCCCAAAATGTTTGTAGAAGTGATTGCAGTGGAAGGTGGACCTAGATAGTACTAACGCTGCAGGCTAAGAAATACTTTCAACACCACTTATGCTGTACCTTTTTGTTGATTATCACACAAAACCCTAATTAAATTATTTAAAATGTTGATTGTGTGTAAGTGGAAAGTTCTTCCTTTCAATATTTGTCATTTACACCACATCCAATTACTTTACAAATGGTTTCATGAACTTTGAGCAACCGTCTTGCAGGTGCATTCAGTCCGACGTTTAAAATTGACAGATTTGAGCTGCCGGGGTGAGGTTATCGCACGGCAAAAATTTAGAGCGGTGGGTGCTGATTGTCAGGCATGATAAATGGTTTACCTGCAAGTTCCTATGAAAGCCACCTCGCAGAAATCATCGTTTGCTAGTTTCACAGCCAGTGGTGAAGTAATGTTTACCTACCTCATCCATCAGGCTCTTTTTCTACTTCACCTACACCACCTCCTTAGAATCTTTTTTTTCCAAGAGCCGCTAACCCCAAGCCCCCCTTGGGCCTGGGCATATCAAGGACTGTAATCACATCAGATAATTAGTGCAATTTAATTACAGATTAGCCTTCTGTTTCTCTTTCTCCTTCTCCATTCAGCATGACACAGCTGAATGCCATCACTCTGATTAATGAGGACACACACAGTAATAATACAAACGAGGAATTAAAACATGGCCGCTTGGCTGTGTAAACATCACAAGGCATGTCTGACAGGATGGGTCCCGCGGCTCTGACAGCAGGATAAGGACGCAGGAAGAGTAATGAGCTATAGACACGTTCTCGACATGTTCCCATTACGCCTCTCACATTTGCACGCGCAGACACACAAACACGCACGCAGAAATCCAAAGCCCACTACAAATACATCTGCTGGTGCAGGTTCCATTTTTAATTACATAGCAGGTACATGTAAGGATAAGGACTGTAGGAGCCTTCTTTAGCACAGATTACCTGAAACCACAACAGTCCTGCTTCCTCTGTTCGCTCACCTTCCTTTCCCCTCATAGATAACATTTAAGATATTGTCAGCCAACACCATCGGGTGTCTGGTGTGTCATTTGGACCCATTTGTCTAATAACAGCACTGACGGCCATGACAGAGACACATTAGCTTTTCGAAAAAGAACAGGTTTTGGAGAGAACTCTTCATCATTGCGGTCTTATAACTCATCTGCAACAGTTTCTTTGCTCTGCTCCATCTTTAGCCAGATATTATCCTCTCACTCTCACTGTAAAATCATGTCCATCCCCCTCCCAGGCTCTGTCTGCAGCAGGCCTCGGCTCAGGCTTGACTGAGGCTTTGGTTGTCAATCCGTTTGAAGTGGTGAAAGTCACCCTTCAGGCGAACAGAGATTCCTTTAAGGAGGTTGGTTGAAATAATTTGCTTTGTTTTAGATTTGTAAAATGTTGCTGAATTTTCACATTCTACTTGTAGACTCTTTTTATTTCTGTCTTCTGCAGCAACCCTCCGCTTTCGCCCACGCACGGCGTATAATCAAGTCCGATGGCTTTGGACTGAGAGGTCTGAATAAAGGATTAACATCAACACTGGGACGCCACGGAGTTTTCAACATGATCTACTTTGGCTTCTACTTCAATGTCAAAGATGCTATTCCTACGAGCCCGGTAATATACAAGTTAAAAATCTGCACTGTTTTCATTTCTCTCTGCGGACGCTGCTGTTGCTGCGCTTCAGTGCTGCCTCACCTTTCCTGACTCTGCCTACTTTTGGCTAACCTCAGCCTCTGTGATCCTCGCATGTCGTAGCCATATTGCTGCCAGAGAATAACAAGTGTTTAACAGTATGATTAGCTTGCACGGCATGGAGGAAGCAGAAATCAGAGAGTAGCTTCCAAGATCAGCCCCACTAATACCTTGTCTGTTTGCTCTTCATAACATCCTCAAAGTTTCAGATTACACATCCGGCACTGCCTGATGGCCCAAACAAAAGTTAATTTTGTTTAATGGAAACGGTACCATACGCCACTTCCACATGTACAAACCAGAGCCTTAGATTAGAACACCAATGAACTAATTGGAAGCAGACAGCCATAGTATTTTCGAGAGGGGGTTTACAGTGGGCGGCTCGGCTGTGTTTTATTTTTAACATTTTTCCAATGCTGCATGATATAACTAAAGTGGTCATCCTCTGTGAATAATGATTATGACTCAAATAACTTTCGTCTTATGTTATGACCAGTACTTTAAGGCTTCATGAATTTGTATGTGCCCTGCAGTCATTTTGTTTTTGAGAGGGTAAGGACAGAAACTGCACACTTTCAAAAAAACATAATGACTTTTTAAATGTCTTCATCTCGCGTAATCCTTTGAGGTTTTTGTCAGATCGTAATCACAAATTTGTTTTTATGGCGTAAAATAGCAATTATTGTCAAATGTAAGGAAAAGCATACATACTATAGTTTACAAGTCTTCAACCAGATTTGTACATCTAGTGACTAAAATTTATTCCTTTATTTATTGTAAAACAGCAAATGCTCAGTCAGATTGGATAACTGGACCTCTGCTGAGTTATTCTAATACCAGAGTATGCTCTAAACTAAACAATTAAATAATATCCCTGGCTGTGGGTTTAGGGTCATTGTTGTAAACCTCTGTTTCAACTTAGTTTTTTTGCAGTGTCATAACAGGTTTTCTTTCAGGCATGTCCTTATTGTCCACCATTCATCTTCTTATTAGCCCTAAGGAATGCTGTCTTAAATGAACAGCATTTCTACAGTACTAAGCATCCAACACAAGGTTTGACTGTGAATGATGTTCAGGGTAATGAAAATATGCATTCTTTTTTCTGACCTAAATGCAAAAGGTAGCAGTTTGC
>JAVLVB010000657.1:1829876-1840864 GCA_032876305.1 Orestias chungarensis
TGTGTGTGTGTGTGTGTGTGTGTGTGTGTGTGTGTGTGTGTGTGTGTGTGTGTGTGTGTGTGTGTGTGTGTGTGTGTGTGTGTGTGTGTATTTAATTTATTTAACCCTGATTTTAAATCTAAATTGGTTTTTATGATGCTGCTTGTTCTTTAAGAAACCTTTAAGGCCTTTACATAGACTCTCAAAGTTGGACTTCTGTTTAAATAATCAGCTGTCTTCTGAATGCAATTGGTTTCTCTTGATTTTATTTAACTATATAAGATTAGAGTATATATTTGCTCTTCATACACTAAAACTCTGTTGGTCTTTTAATAAAATATGTTCAGGTTTGTGCTGTAATGTGACAAAATTCGAAAAACATTAGCAGGGCACTGTCAGCAACATGAGCAATGAGCTTTCAACTCAATCAACTCAATAGTCAAATTTGAATGACCAAGATCAGGCTTATGTTGTATGGACATTTGAATAGCACATAGGAGGCAGATGGCACACTGCCATCATTTACTAGGGGATGTGTGAGGAGATGTTGGCTTAAGGCTGTGAGGAAGTGGGTTGATGGGTGTACTTAGGCCGTGGCTATATTCCTACCCGCCCCTCCTCACCCTCAGCCCACTTGAAAAAAACACAAGAAGTGGGATTAGATGTTGATTTACCACAGCTCTTGAGGTGTCCGGCCGCTTGAGAAAGCCCTGGACCGGAGACTCTGCTGTCATTTGTAAAAATATCCTGGCCAATTAGCTGTCAGAGCTCTCCGAGTCTGGGCTTCTTTGGTACAGTAATACCCCTGTGCCGAGTCACAGCCCAATTATCCAAATTGTCCCCATATGCCTCCCTAGTCTGCCTGCATGAACCCTGTTTATAAATCCTCCGTCTTGGCTTCGCAAAGACCTTGTGCTTCTGCTCAGCCAATCACAGTCCTTCGCCAGCCAGGAAACACAAACCCTGCCCCTCCAAACCACCCCCCTTTCTACCATAAACGATCCGGGCTTTCATGCTAGGCTTGAAATCATGCGCCCTGATCCCATCATCTCTGTTTCACTTTCGTTCTCATATAAAAATGACTTTGTTTCACTTGTTTGTTTTTTTCAGTTTTTTTTGTTTTTGTTTCCAAGCTAACTATGAAAATGTTTGCAAGAAAATGATAATTATCAACCTTGAAGGCAGTAATTTTGCTTGTCGAATTAATAAGCTTTAACTTCTTCTAAACAGGATGCCACGTTAGAGTTCCTGAGGAAGTTTATGATTGGCCTGACGTCTGGCACCATCTCGTCATGTGTGAATATTCCCTTTGACGTAGCAAAGAGCCGCATCCAAGGCCCCCAGCCGGTACCAGGAGAGATCAAGTACCGCTCCTGCTTCCAGACCATGGCACTGGTGTACCGCGAAGAGGGGTAAAAAAAAAAAAAAGAAAAATAATAAGTAAAGATTATTTAAGGACTATTAAGCTGACATTTCCGGTTCATAAGCCTTTTCCATTTAATTAACCTCAGCTTTAAATTAGCACCTGTTTTGAAAATTTTCCTATGGTAACAATAAAAGTCAGCACACTAAAGTACGAGATCCAAGGTCCTATCCTCAACGGCCGCTGCATTTTAATGTTTCCCGAGTCAAATTCATTTTTTAAAGCGTTAGAGTAGTGCATAGTTTTAAACCATCATCATCAGAGTCGGACAAGTGTTTAGCGCAAACAGAATACATATATTTGTTCAAACTAGTGTAAACTATGGGTGGGCGATATGGATTAACAATTTCATAACGATACCTTACAATAAATACTATTATGATCATTATAAAAGTCATAACATGCAAAAATACTAGCTTTGAAAACATACCACTGTAAAATCGTTCAAGACACCAGTTACATAAAGAATTGTGATTAGTTTTTTTAAACTGCACACAAAAACATCATTTACTCATGCTGTTTTTCTTTTTTATTCTCTAATTTAAGAAACAGTGAGAGGAAAAAAAGCAAAGAAAACAATTCAGACAGCCTTCAAAAGTTTTCAAACAGCATTAATCTTTATTTACAGATTAACCACATTTCTTATCATGACAAGAAGTTTATCAGGATATTGTTAAACTATACAATAAATGACCCCCCTACTATTGTAAACTATTAAAACAATTGGATTGAATTGTTTCTTTATTTTTATTTTCACGTAGCTAACTAGTTCATTAGTTCATGTTTGAAAATGACCTTTAACCACGCCTTCAACCTTTAACTCTTATAATGTATCTCTACATGTTTGTGTAGTCAGAGTAATTGTCTGATGTAAAAGTAAAGCTGTTTAAAAATCTCAAAGGAATCTTATTGGTGCTGCTCCATCTCTAGCCTATATTTCCTGTCTAAATAACGGCTAAATAATCGGCTTCTGTGTAAATTACTGACTAATGTTAATAAAATGACTATTGTGTAAAATACTAGACCTTTTTTTTAATGGTAAATGAAATAGCATGAGAAAAGATTTTGTTTACCATACAAATGGAAATCAGATTTATATAATCTGACATTATCTTTGTGTTAATACGAGGCAGCTCTGGCCTAGAAGTTTTAGGTGCTTAGTGGTAAGCTTAGTGGACCGAGGCTCTCTGAAATAACCCGAACAGCTCTGGATTTGAACACATTTTAAAGTTGATATATTAAAGATTTCTAATCTTCCTAATCCAACATATACTTAATTTATTGTAAGGATTTCTCTCTGTGGGCTTTCTGTGGATAAACGAAGGTTACAAGCAAGCAGGATTTGCAATGGTCTCTTCAAATTTGGAGTCTTTAGCCACTTTAGCTTTGGTTCTCAATCCATTAGGAACTTAAATAAAAGGATTCAGCTTCCTATCTATGATTATCCATGAACTTTACTTCACATTTCACTATTTTACCAAAAAGTTCCAGCTGCAATCAGTCGCATAGCAACACTGCCAAGAATAAAATGGATGCTAAACGAAGTCAATAAGAGAGTAATGCGCTGCAGCTAAGAAATTAATGGCTTATAATCTTTTAACTAAAGTCTGAAGTGTACCTATAACCCAAAGCCATAAAAAAGGGAACTGTAAATTCTATACTGCACTCTGCATGAGGCTAATCATAAATTTGATCAGTAACCGCAGAGGTTTGTCACTTCTGCAGTAACTGTGAACATATATTGTTGCCCCGGAGACTGACAGCACCAAATAGAGGCTTCAAGGAAAGATGTATGTTATGTTAGCAGTTGCCCCAGGCTGTCTATTTTGCCCCCATGCAGCTCCACGAGACAAGACCCCGAGAGATTTTTGTCGTTAGTGGATGTTGTTAGTTTGTAGATGGAATGGGGGTAGCAGCCTAAACGCCACTGGAACCTTGTCCCAGGCGTGCACAAACTGTGCCCCTTTCGCCACATCCAGTCCCCTTCCCTTAACACAACACAGTCTCAGCTAATTAGTGGTCCCTATGGGAGACGTCGTTAAGCTAACCCTAACGAGCCGCGCGGCGCTCCACGGGTCAATCTAATCAGACAGAGGGCCAGGGAGGAAGTGGGTCGAGCCTTATTAACGCCATCAATAGCGGGGGCAGGGAGTGGGACAGGGAACACGAGGCCCGGGCAGGCGGCTACTGATCACCTTGAACGCATTAAGAGGCAGGTATTCACCAGCGCTGCCTGTTAGTCAACGATGGGGTGACAGACATGCCAGCCAGCAGAAGGACGGAAAGCGAGGCGAGATCAATCAGCATCAACATGTGCAGCAATGTGTGTTGCAGAATGGACCTTAACCTGTTCATCAGGGCTGAGCCATAAAACGCTTTCCAAGTTCTATGTTGAGCTGATATTTTCAGGTTTTGAAGAAGAAACAGACGGATGTGTCTGTGTGTGTATTTTAATTGAACATGTTTTATCTTTTTATTGCAGTTACTTGGCTCTATATAAGGGGTTAGTTCCCAAGATAATGAGACTTGGACCGGGTAAGAGTTCACACCTTTACCTTTTGGTTTTATATTGTATTGCTAAATTGGCAATGTTTAATATTTGAAACTCTTATTTGTGATTTTATTGAACGTTTATAAAGATGATGGCAAGTCTGATCATCTCTCCTTAATATAACATTTAGCATATTACATTTCAAAGCTTCATCTTTAGTATCAAATCAAATCCAAAATACTTAATTTATCCCAAAGGAAAATTAAATATTGTATTGCAGTGGATTGCCATGCTTTTCAAACCCATTTAACTTTTGCATATCTCTTGATGTTATGAGACTGATAAAAATAATACATAACTTTGACTTTGAAAATTACAAATCGTGATGATGATTTGTATTCAGTCCTCCTGAGTTAATACATTGTAAAATCAGAGTTCGCTGACTACTAGCTGTAAACACTTACAAGAATTGAGGCACACTCAAGTCTTTTTACAGCCTCAAAATTTTTCCTGCTCAATATTTGACTCTGCCACATTTTCCCAACTTACCTTGTCAATGCTCAAGAAAAGTTCAATGTTGCCACTGTCATGTTTTATAGAGCTGATATGCAGTTTTACATTTCAGACACAGTTTTGCATGCTAACCCAATGCTTACATTTTTTAATCCTATCAGACCAAGCGCCCTCATATACATGTTAGCCAGTCGCATACTTAAACAAGACCTTGTAATATCTAGATTTGAGAAAATCAAACTCTGCCTATCATTTCATAAATTCTAGATTTTGAGACTAGAAACTCTCCCTGTTTTAAATTTCTCCACAAATTTTACACGCGACCATAAACTGCCATCCTTAATCCCCATTATGTTGATTGTTTATCAATGTTCTACAACAAACCTGAGCTTCTGTAAAAATGGTGTCCAGCTTTTGTTTTTGTCAGTTCTTACAAAAATGTTGAAATTAATGATTTTTTTAAATAATTATTATTTTGATTTAAGTTGAACTTAAACTTTGATATATATTTATAGAAATAGTCTTTTAGGTTTGCTGTACCTTTCTGAAGCCAGGAAGCTTCTTAATCCCACAGTTAAATACTTTGATGGTAAAAAACAGTACAGCTTTTATGTCCTTTGTAAATCCGGCTATGTTTCTCTGATTATGTCATCTTTCATTACAGGTGGAGCGGTTATGCTTCTGGTGTATGAATACATGTCTACCTGGTTACAGAAAAACTGGTAACAAGAAAAGCAATTAAACAAATTTCTTCTGATTAGATTAATGAAAATACCAAATCAGCATTATCTCGTCATCTTGTTCAGGATCTGAAGCTTTGTAAACCATTTCTAATGAAATTGTGAAAAACCAACATGAATCAATTTGTTAGATATTTTCCTTATCAAACAAACCACTCATAGATTGTATAAAGTGACTGTTGTAAATGGAGCTCTAACTTTGTTAGAGAAAACAGGTTTTACTGTCCAGACAAACCTGATCCCTGTCAAAACATCTGATCAACGTGTCACACTGGTTCTCTCAGATGGGAGATGTGTGTTTTCTACGCCTTTCTTTTTGCCCTCCACTTGTTTGAACAGGGTCTGACTTTAATAAATCTCCTACCTGAGATCTTCTCTGTACTGGGATGACGCTTTGGCTGTCATTTGTAAAAACACCAACTTATGTGGATTTTTACAAAAGTATTTTCACCACAAAGTATTTTTCACTTAACCACATTACTGCCGCATACAGTACCTTATGTTACAACCTGTTAAAAGGTATTTTACTGGGATTTTACGTGATAAACCAACTAACAGTAGTCTCACTTGTGAATTTTAAGTTACAGAGACTGACATTTTTACCAATTTTTCTCTAAATAGAAAGAAAGCAAAGATCGGTTATCAAGCTTTTCCACTAATTCTCAGTTAAATTCAAGTCTGGAATTTGAAATAGATATTGGTTTAAACCTGTGGTCTGAAATCTTTATGATCTAAAGAGCTATTTTTCCCCCTCAGTCCAGCTAAACATTCTATGTAATTTGTGTTTTTTTGTGTTTTCTGTTTTTTAATCACAGAAAAACATATGAAACCTGAATTATTAATATATCTATATTAAAAAACATACTCTTTTGCCAACGGTATTAGAAGCCCTTGTGGAAGTACCAAAGAGCCCCTTCAAGCTGTAACGCTGCAGGTTGCAGACCCGTTATCTATAACATTCAATAATAACCTGCACCAAAGTTGGAGATCTTTTTCCTTTAACTAATGTTCTTTCAGCATTGCCCACTATATAGCTTCAGCCATCTTCTCAGTGTCTCTAATTAGTTCCCTAACCCTTTCCCTCTCTGTACAAAAGAAGGTACCACCAAAAGATCCTACTAGCGCTATGTTTTTCTTTTGGAGGTGTGAGAGTAAAAAGTTGTTTCATCTACATGGCTTGAAGCAAACGTTGACTTCTTTTCTCTCTATTCTAAGAATCTTTTTTTTTTTTTTATACTTCCATAAAGGCCAGACTTAAGTTGTGTATAACTAATAGGTGTCCTGTCAGCAGATTCCCCTCCAACTGAGCTCAAATGTCTGCAGCTCCTCCATAGTTACATTTGTTCTCTTGCTGACTTCTTTGAAAGAAGTTTTACTTTTCTATCCTAGTACCCACCTATCAATATAGGTGGGTCCTCATGTTTTGGTAAGTATTCATCTTTAAAGCTTGGTATTTATTAACCTAACAATGATTTACACATGTCCACAACACTCTTTCTGAACTGTCTGGTGTTTTGTTTCTTTTTCATGATGTACTTTGTTTGTTAGTTCTTATTAAACCATTGAGGGTTTCATTGAGCAGGACTTAAATGAAAATTAAATTACATGCGGGTGTTTTGTATGACTGTATATTATCTAAGGGTATCCATTTAAAAGGTTTAAAATGCAAATAATCATAATTGTTTCAAATTAAGATCGCTACATTGTGTTGGTCCTTATTATATAAAATCCCAATAAAATGCTTTACATTTTTTTCTTGTAAAAAAATGTGAAAACATTTGAGTGACAAAAAAACTGTTCGGCACCTTGTATGTAGTAATTGCAAGTAAATGCTTTTATCTCAATACTTTCTTTAAGGATAAGATTACTGATGTTTAACGTTGTTCATAAAAATATTGTTTTCACATAAAATATATTGAACAATCTTTGGTTTAA
Source organism: Orestias chungarensis (assembly GCA_032876305.1). NCBI lineage: Eukaryota > Metazoa > Chordata > Actinopteri > Cyprinodontiformes > Cyprinodontidae > Orestias > Orestias chungarensis. The sequence continues at coordinate 1,836,958 of JAVLVB010000657.1, forward strand.
AAATAAAATACCTAAATGAATTATACCTTATGTAGTTTTGTGTGTGGTGGTTGAGATGTATGTGCCCTAATGGCCCTCTTCTGTCACGCATCCGTCTTTCCGGCTTGTGTTTCAGCTCAGTGCTGATATAAGCGTGTCGGGTTTCCTCCGTTTACCAAGGCGTCACTCGCTTCTTGTCTCTTCGCCATCCTAGCTTTTGTTGTTTGACTAGCTGTCAGGGGAACAAGTTGCGCTTGCTAGATGAGTGTCAATCTTTTCCATCTCAGAGCATTGTGCTAGCTGATAAAAAAAAAAACCTGCAGTAAAAAACGCTACAGCTTTCGATGTAGGGTGGGGTGGAGAAGGTGGGGAGGGTCTTACGCACGTTCCCCCCCTTAACCATCCTTTCTTTTCCACAAGTATGCAATATCACACACACACCTGTTTGACAGCCGCAGGCGTATGGGCTGCCCCTCAAACACTCATCATGACCTAGTCTGATAGCTCCAACCGAGCCACGTTGGTATTTGACAGCTAACCTTAGTGTGGCAGTTTTTGTTCGTGCCAAACAGAAAGAAAAACTGCCGCGGGGCTTCTAGCCCACGGACAGGCGGTGACGGATGAACAACTGTGGCTTGCAGACTGATGACACTGTGAGCCCTTAACCTGTCCTGTTTGTAATGAAGTGCTCAAGGTGGGTGTTTGTTTCGGGCCCGATAGCTTGCAACATGCGCGCCCAAAATTGCTGGTAGCCAGGCAACGAAGGTAACGCTTAACTGAAATTCCCGGCACATCCCGATCACCATAAATCAACAAGATGTGCAGCCTTGATATGAAATCACCTCAGTGGCTCCACTTTGACAAACCTGCAATCTGTGCGTGGCTCTGCCTGTGTTTTCCAATGCAAGCACTTTCGGTTAATTAATGTGCATTAAAATGTACCACAGCGAGTGAGCATGCATGCACAAAGACATACTGGGTTTTTCTCTGGTGATTTTGTTTTTTGTCCCCCCCAATGTTTGAGAGGTTTTGCTCACCTGTCTGCTCGGAGTTGTTTTAAGACATTAGGGAAAACACTCTGGTTGTCGTCAGCTTGTTTTAAAAGTGCTCACTGAGCAGAAGCACGCATGGAGCTCTGTGTTCAGCCAGTGTCAACACTCTCTGCTCTGTGTTACTCTGCGAAACCAAGCTGTCCTGTTTCTGATTGCATGCGGAGAAGTAAAGATAACCATATGAAACTGAAGTCAGACTCAACATAATTAATTATAAACACGTGTCGGCCCCTATTTTCAAAACTACATCTTGTAGGCCATAAAGCTGAGCGGCGAGGGACTTTGGAAAACATTTATTTTATTTTTTTATACTATATTATATTATTTCTTAATACTAGGTTAAATTCTAATTCTTCAAGTTAAAGAAAGCCGTTTTTTTTTTTTGTTTTCTTAGGTAAAAGAAGAGTTTAACTCTAAACTGCATGCAAATCTCTTCTACCAGTAAACAAGTTGTTTGCTGTTGGTGATATATGGATCTGAAAGGATGGCTAGATGACCAACCTCTGCAATCTGCATGTCCCCCATGCGATGCGGTTCACATACGGTCAAACACTGCGACCGTGAGCAACGGTCCGTGACCACTGGATGCGGGGAGAGGTGCTTTCCAAGTCAAATCAGCTCCTGCACGGGAAGGACTGTTGACACTGCAACTCTGAGGGACTGTTTATGCTGCAACACAGGAGGAGTAGAAGCAAAAGAAGAAAAAAAAAAGTGAAACACCACCCAAGTTCCCTCAGCAGCAATGTGAGAGGAAGAAAGAGAGAGCAGGTGAGCAGCTTTATCAAGAGATCAATCTTCACTTCTACGCTAGAAGTCGGTTTGTTTAAATTCCCAGTTTCCACTGCAGGGCTAGACGGGGCTTGCCAGAATAACTGAATCATTTATTACTCCACGCTTTCCCCTTTTCAAAACCTCTATAACACATTTCTTTTTTTTTGTCATTTTCTCAGTGTCATGTACTTTTCTTTTTCTTTTTTTTTGTGACGAATGTTGCAAGCTGGCTAAAACAAAACAGACCCCAGTTGGCCCCTCGTCTGGTCGACGGGCCTCGAACGGCGACATATAGGTTTTCTGTTTCCACGAAGCCCACAATTCCTTTTTATAATCACGATACGCTGAAATGTTTTCCACTATGTAACAATGAAAGTTTAAATCGATAAATTACGATAATGATATATAAAAGACTGTAATTTTTTTGTTGCCTTTTGTTTAGGTAAAAATATTTTTTATTCATATATTATTGACTTTTTATGTAAAATATAAAGTTAATCCCACAATTAAACAACTTTTAAAACAATTTTTCTCACTCACTCAACATTATCTGATTGAAAGTAGTACTGATGTTCAGAATCGCCCAGCCGGAGTCTAAAATTGAATCCGAGCTAAATCTTAGGGTGCTGGTAAGGAGGTTTTCCAACCTGAGATCACATTTAAAGATAAATTGTGAAACAACTGGTTTAAAAAAATTCTAAGATTTTTCCTTTGATAATCAAAAGTGATAAAAAATACATATCTGACGTTTTGTTCTTAACATGTAAATTAATTGCCTCGTTTTGTTGTTCTTTTAACAGATTTGGCTTTTACATTGTTTTGTTGTATTTTGAAAGACGCCTGTATCAAACGTTTTAGTTGCACAAACATTTTTGCATCTCAATAAATTGGGTATTTAGCTTTATTTCCAGTAGTTTTGAAAAATATATTTACCCTGATAACACACAGAATCCTTTATATTTTCTACAAATCAAGTATAACGTCAGGTTATTACTTTCAGCCCATATAAAGAGCAGAAATAAATGTAATCGGGTCAGAAGACATTCCGGCTTTGTTCCTGGCGAATGTGGCTCTACGTTGTAATGAACTCTGTGTGCTCCAAGCCTTTCTGATGGACTGGTCAATGAGGCATAACACATGGAAATAAAAAAAACGCAGACTTTGTTAGAGCCTGCTTTTTTTCCCCCCTCAGCTTTTGTTTATGAAAAGCAGCTACCTAATTATGAAAATCTGACCTTAGTACCCATATAGCCTGAACTTAGCAAAGATAAATTAAAAGAAAAATATTTTTCGCTCTGAAGGTGTGGTACATACATTGTCCATGGTAATTCCCCCCCGTAAGAAAGAAAACAAAACAACTACGAAACCCCTGGGAAAGACAGGTAAACAGCCAAAGAATTTAATAAGATACATTCAATTTCACTGTGCAACATGTGTCAATTGTTACTGCTCTGCAAAATTATTCCAATTCTGTCCAAATGTCCATGGAGACTTCAATGCATTCTGCAACGCAAATTGCACTTCATTCGACGTACCTCAATCTAATAAATAAGACTTCTGAGTGGAGCTCTTTCTTTGGCTACACTTTTAGTGAAGTAGGGGGTAAAAACAACACTCCATTTATAAAATCATAAACAAACAAAACAAGCATACAAACTTACAAAAACGAACAAAAAAAACTAAGCAATAGTAATTTACAAGCACCCTGAAACACTGATGGAAAGTGTTTTCTCTTTAGGTCGATTGTATATTTCTGAAGTTGTACATTACCCCGTTTTTGCCCAAACAGTCTGTGGAAAAGAATCAGAGAGGATTAGTGCTGATGGGGTGGAGCGGTGGTCACGCACTTGTCCCTTCAGAACACCTGCTCTGCAAGTTCTTTTAGACAACGAGTTTGTTGTTTACTCCTCTGTGAGTCTTTGGTCTTGCTGTGTCGAGTTTGTAGTGCAGTTAGGGAGGTCGGGGCCAGTGGGGGTTTAGCCTCTCGTACTCAGTGGAGCGAATCAAGGTTTTGAGTCCTTCATAGAAGGGTGGCTGAAACAGCAAGACTTGAAGTCTTCTGTCCTGTCCACTTACCCTCCCCTCCTCCACTGCCCCCCCCCCCC
>JAVLVB010000657.1:1860456-1883520 GCA_032876305.1 Orestias chungarensis
ATTTTTTCCACACCCTGCCGTCATTGGTGACAACACTTCAGCCATTCAGGTGCTGAGTGGAAGAGGGGGCCTTATAAGCGAGGTGCGCACGGGGAGTGCTGTTTACGCAGAACCACCAGCTCGTTCGCGTTGTTGTTTGGAGAGCGAGGCCAAGTGGGAGAGATTTCCGTATTTTAATGCAAACACACAGAACAAACAAACCTCGGATTGTGTCTGAGTTTGCACCATGACTGCACCCAGCAGGTTCAGCTTTTCCGTCAGGAGCATCCTGGACCTGCCTGAGCTGGATGCGGAGGCTGCGCCGCGCTCTTCCTCCGTCCACTCCTCCTGCTCCTCCAGCGCCTCCTGGGTCGACTGCACGTGTAAGAATCCAATCTGATCCTCATCACATGATGGATTGTACCATTTATAATTTTCAGCATTTCTTTTATACATACTAATTTCTTGTTTCCCTGCAGCCTCCGATGAAGGCGTCTTCGAAGCGTCCCCGGACTCGACCAAGCCGGATGAGCCGTCCGTGGACGCGGAACCGGACAGGATCAGGAAGAGCAAGAAGCGCCGCGTCCTGTTCTCCAAAGCCCAGACCCTGGAGCTGGAGAGACGCTTCCGCCAGCAGCGCTACCTGTCCGGACCGGAGAGAGAGCAGCTGGCCCGGATCCTCAGTCTCACCCCGACCCAAGTCAAGATCTGGTTCCAGAACCACCGCTACAAGATGAAGAGAGGCCGGACGGAAGGCTCGCTGCCGCCGGACACGGATCTACTGCAGCCTCCTCTGCTGCGCAGAGTGGTGGTTCCGATTCTGGTCCGGGACGGGAAACCCTTCCACCCCTGCTTCATCGAGGCGGATAAAGCCAGCTGCGTGGCCTCCCCGGTTCCTCCACAGCCCCACGCCGTTCCCTTCCCTATGCCCTTCTCTCCTCTCCAGCACTCCTCGCCCGGATCTCTTCCCTCCCGGTACCAGCAGCACTTTCAGGCCTCCAGATGCGCCTGGAGGGAGTTCTGGAGCGACTCGGTTACCTTTACTCCTCTCAAATGAAGTTGGTTCTGTGAACGCACAAAACTCGTTTAGAATGGCATCAAATGTTTTCTAAATGTTTTACACATTTTATTTGAGCTACTTAAACATTTAGATCTCAACTTTAGAATGAAGACTATTTTGCACATTTTCCAAATAATGTTTAAGGTTATTTTTTTGTACAGTTGTTTCTCAGTGCAGCATGTAGGAGGTTTTTTTAAATGGATAATGCATTTGTGTGTCATGTACTTTCATATTTTTAATGTTTTAATTATTTGTATTTTCTTTTTTCTGTATTCCAATAGATAGAGATGAGATGAATGTTGTAAAGAAAATCAGCTTTTAGCCTCAATATGGAAAAGAGGAAAATGTATTATTTAGGGGTTTGTTTGTTTTGTTTACAATAAGGCTTTTTTTTAAGCTTAAACTGTTTGTGTAAAGAAAGCAACAATATAAATAAAATTACTTATTTTGGATTTTCTTAGAGTAATGTGTTTATTTTACATGCGTACCAGCTGTAATATTATGTCATTGATTATCGCAGTCTAAGCACAACTTGTTTACTTTTATGTCTTTTTTTATTTTTTTGGCAAGATGGAAATAGACCCAAATTTAGATGGGGAAATAACTTTAACACATTTGTTATTGAAAAATTAATATAACTTCTATTTAAGTTATTTACATTATAATGTCAACACCTTAAATACAAGTTATATACATTTTTAACTACAGTTAAAGCTCTAACTAACAACTTTGGATGAGAATTCATCTCTTCGTTAAATTTCCCTTTGAAGAATAAAAATGGGATAGCAAATTAGAGGCACGTTTAAGAGGTTTCATTAAACTTATAAGATGTTAAGAACATGAAAAAAAAAAAACTAATTATGCAGCTAAAAGCTGAGCAAACATTTCCTCAGAAAACCCCCCCGAATAAAAGCTGGATCTGGTTAAGCATGAGAATAACTTCTTTTATCACAGCACGTTGGGGTCTCTGACCAGGAGGTGCTTTTGGCTAATTAGATTAAGTTTGGTTATTCTGATGAAAGCACTAAATGCAGTTATTAGCATGATTCTGGAAATGTCAGTGTGTGGTTCTGGTTTGGAGGAATACATTCAATTGTTTTTTTTTTTCTTTTTAAAAAGTTTTTTCTTAATTATCCTTTGATTTTATTGGTATTATTTTTGTTTTAACTTGGGTCTGGTTGCCCTATAGTGTTGAGTCAGATTTGTTCCGGAGCAGCTTGAATTTGAAATGTCTTACTTTGAATACGTGTTTCATAAAATACATTTAAAAAAAATAGAAAAGTGTCTTGAGTTTGACTACTCGGAAATTTTGAGAAGTGTGTTAAGAAATATTAGGGAAAACAGGAGATTTTGGAGGAAAAATATCCCTCGGTCGTCCCCCTGATGGAAGCATGACCGCTTCGACCGTTACCCTAAAATAAAAAAATATGTCTCCGTGTTTAAAATCGTGTCAGAGTCCGAAGGGGCCGCTCACTTCCACGCCCCCTATAATGTTGTTTGTTCGTCCTGTGACCCTGAAGCTCATCGTCCCTGTCACCTGGCCCTTTGTCCCCGTCTCTGGGGCCACCTTGCATCACATATGGAGGGGACAGGCCGAACCCCTCAGCCCGCAGCATCTCGCCTTAAACGCTCTCTTTGTCCGGGTGTCTTCCTCTGAATGGACCATTGTACGTCCACCAAAGGGGACCGAGACAAAATCTTTGGTGTTTCAATTCTCGTGATGTTTAATCAGTCCCTGCGACAAATTTATGAGCTTTAACCACACAATGGCGTTTTAGAGCATCTCGGGGGTTTAAGAGTGACAAAGACAGGCTTTTAGAGGTTGCCATTGGTTTTTTAAAGTTAGTCAGAGGAATTGTCTGAATAGGACGGGCTTGTATTGGTTCGCCCATCATATTGTTTTTACTCACCGGCCTGCACTGGGAGATGCACGTCAACTGGGGATAAAATGGTGAAGTTGTTCCAAATAATGCATATCAAATCTTATGTCAGCTAGATTTGTGAGTTATTAATACATGTTGTGCTAGTCTTGACTGAAATGACCACAGCAGTACTCTAAATATTTCAGTTCAGCTGCATATGTCAACTTACTTTGTCTGATAACGGCAGAAACGTATCTCCTCATCCTGCAACATTTGACACAGCTTGACTTGTTTCACACGTTAGTTAATCACTACTAATGATGCAGGCGAGTATATCAGGATTTATGAAGATGCCGAACTCACATCTGACTTACTTAAGTGGCACATTCTCTTGTCCTCCCCCATTATGAACAGTCATAAAGAGAAATTGGCATAATGATCTCAAAATAATGATGAGTTTTGCCGTGGTCTGTGGAATCTGTTATGATTAACATTTTGTTGATCATACTCATCTGATCTAAGTCCTAGTAATCACTACCCCTGTTCAGTTTCTTCATGCCCGGAATGTTTCTGTTGTTTCTCTAGTGTGTCTCTAGCTGATTTTATACTATTTTAAAAATAGAAAAATTAACTAAGTGTCAATGCTGTCGTTCTGTCATTATTTGGTTTCTACAACTCCAGAACTTAAGACCAATATTTACAGTATGATTGATAAAAAGTTTTTATGCTACAATCCGATTATTGACAGGACATATTAAAATATAAATGTCATTTTTAACTGCCTAATGTGGACATGTTTCAGTGCATGTTGTTTAACTTACACCACTTTATGATAACTTTGTGAACTGTGTTTTGAGTACATCGGAAGGGAAAACTTACATACAGCTACTCACAATTCACACTTAGTATTTTTCTAACCTGCTAAAGTTTGAATTTTTTCTTTAGATTTCTGTCTTGGTTAGCAAAAACACTGTGTTGGCTACTCTTTGTGGCACTACTTCCACCTATCGGTGTGGTGGTACACTTACATTTGTACAATAACAGAACTTTATGACAAATCAGTAATTATTGACTGAATTAGGCAGTAATGGCAAAACATTTAAAAAGTCCTACATTTAGCATCGAATACAAATACTAAAATGGAGAAATTGAAAAGGTAGAAAGACTTTTACATCACCAGTTTTCTATAAAGTGAGGAACGCTTAACCTGTATCTATGAACACACAGAGAATCTAATAAACCGACCATTCTTCTTCAGTGATGTTTGCTAAAACATTATCAATGATAATAGATGGTCAGAATATACTTTTGTAAATTTTGATTCCTTTTTGTCCTGTTATTACACTTTCTCTGTAACAATATATATATATATTCTGTTTATGTAGAACATGTTTTGAAATTTAAAAAAAATCTAAAATTTTAAAGCGCTCACATTTTAAACTAAGATTCTTCATATCCTGATTTTTCTTCTGCTCCATATGTCAACATATATTGACAGTCTGGCTCATTGAGAAGAGTCTTGCAATCCCAAAATCTTTGGTTCGATTCCAGGATCCTCCTGTCTTGAGTTCATCTCAGTTATGCACTAAAGGCAGTCTTTGGGGATTTGCCTAAATGTTTTATGTATTGAACTGTCAGAATTTCATTTTAATGAATTACAGCAGCAAAACTCATCTTGAAGTTTTTTGTTGTTGTGTTGTTTGATTGCAGACTAAACTGAAATACAAGAAAAATAGAAATGTTTTATTTTGAGAAGAGTACAATTTAGTAAAAACTGAGGCTGTCATGCTTATAAACTATGTTCATTTTAGAGATAAAGTACAATTAGGTGGCTTAATGAGATCAGAAGTGATGCTACAAGAGATCATGTCAGGCTGTTGCTACTTGATTTACTTTCAAACAATCGCACTATGCAGGATCTGTACCCCTACGTCAGACTCAAGTGCAGAGTTTATGTAGGAAGTGTTAAAGAATTACTCTATCAATGCAAAGTGAACACTGACAGCCAATAGGTTAGATGCTCTGATTCTTTTTCTCTTACATGTGTTATAATGGCAACAATGCTGCCAGTTTTTACTCCAAGTTGTATCATGTTGTGGCTGCTCTTAATATATTAAGAATTAACTTAATTCATGTTGGAAAGGATTTTGCCCTTAGGTTTAAGAGAACTTTTTTTTCCTATCTTGATGAACTTCAGCCCTCGAGGACAGGAGTTGCTCACCGCTGACTTAAAATACATTCCAGAGTAACTTATTTGTTTATTTATTTATTTTGTTTCAAGTGGCCTTTATGAATTAGTACCTGTATCAAAAGAAGGAAAAAAGTACCAAAAAAAATACTGAAATCAAATTAACTAGCATCAAGTCTGACAGTTAACAACAACAAAAAAAAACCAAAAAAGCAGATTTTGGCTGTTGGGGAAAGTGTTTATATTTCACATTTTAAATTTAAAAAGTCCGGTTAAATTGCAAACTATCTTATTTTTTATTTCACCTGTTAAACATAATAATAGTGAAACTCTCTGAAGCAAGACAAATAAGAGCAAATAAAATGTGCTAAAAGTTGAATACTTAAGTGTTCAAATGATGCTTGTATTATACAGAAAAAGAACGACGGGAAGAAAATTACAATATAATACAATGTAAAAGTTTGTTAATGTCATATTTTCCTCAGGCGCCAGACTCTCCACTAGATGGCGGAATAACCCACGCTATAAAAGCCTGTCGCAATGTGCTGAGCTGAACACGTGAAGGGTCTAAATTGTCCACCAGGGGAAGCTTTTCATCAGAAAAACAACTTGCTTTGGAAAGCGTCTGTGCTGCAGAATCAGGCCTTAGAATATGATGACATAATCAGGACTGCGTGATGTATGAGCATTTGCTCAAAGGTTCTGTGGCAGGATGATAAAAAAGTAACTTTTTTTCTAATTCAGGATTTTACTTATGGATGTCTTTAGAAATTGCTGTGAAATAGATATTTGGTCACATTAATACAAAAATAATTAATACCTCAAACAAAAAATACTGAATTGTGTCTTCCTCCATCACAGATATTGTTTAAAAAAAGTATTCATGTATAAAATAATTTTTTTTTAGAAACCCAGAGATATATATTTTTTTCAATATTGCCAATTAATTAATTGAAATATTTTAATTAGCTGAAAAATATCCTTCCTCTTATGCTTAACATTCTCATCATATAAGATATGTTTTTAATCCTTGAAGGTTTTAGTTTGTAGCAATTAAAAAGAGTTTATTGATTTTAAAGCATAAATTGAAAAAATAAAAATAAAAATTTCTACTCCTCGCCTTTAATTTCCCTCTCCTCAGGAGATTGTATCATGCACCAATCAGCTGAGCAACTCCAACGTGTGGCTTCGATAACAAAGACTCACATCCGCCACTTTCCCCCTTGTTCTCATTATTCCGGGAAATTAGCGGGAACATTTGGACTAATTGCCGTTAATTGGCCGTAATGAGCGCGTGGTGGAGCGGGGGAAAGGTACTGATTTAGATGATTAAGAATGTCTTGCAGAAATTCGTTCATTAAGGAACACATGTGCGAGTTTTAGCGTGGATGCATGAAGAAGCTGTGATTTCAATTGCTGACCTTCCGAGTTATGAACCGGCGCAATACACAACCATATCGGCGCAGGAATGATAGTATTGCTTCATTACAGACGAGCTCCACTGCAACTGGAGGATACCAGAGCGCTATCTGGCTGTTTAAACTGGAGCGACAGGATGGGGACGTGAAATGATCCCACAATGAAAACGTTAAATGCAAAGATTGGCCATCAGTCAGGGGTTAAACTTGGTCTGTTGAGAGGATGCCACCGGAAGACGCTGCTAGCGCTGCTGCAGGCTTTCCTTCAAGAGATGGTCGGATCGGATCAAGCGACAGGCTCAGGTGGAAGCTGGGAGACTCATCTCAGAGTAAAACGGTTTCACAACATGAAAATATTTCAAACTCTGTGTTTTTTTATTTTATTTTATTTTATTATGGCACATCTGAACATGTTCCATGAAAGTTTATGCAGGCAAGTAATTCAACACTAAACATTTAAAATTCGGGAACAAAGCACAATGCATAATAATGATAATAATACTAATAATAATAATAATAATAATAATAATAATAATAATAATAATAATAAATTATTGGAGGAACTGATGCATTGATAAAAGTACTAGAAAAACAAACTGGTTAACTCAACAGATATTTTGGGTTTGTGTGTGTGTGGTGGTGGTGGGGGGTGCATTTAAAAAAAGACGAAAAAATGTTGCAATAATTTATTGCAAATTCACAGGTATAGTAAATTCGAAGAAAAAAAAGGATAATATGGGTGATTCTCCTGATTAGTCTGGCACTTTTTGTTCCAGTTTAGCATTAACCCCTACCTTGAAAACCTACATCATTGCATTTTTGTTTATATTCCAAACTTGTTTTTATAGTATAAGAAGCAGGTTCAACTTCACCATTAGCACTGTTGCTAAATAAGCTATGGCTAGAAACAAACTTGAGTTCTTGCTCGAAAGCTTTACCAGCAAGTCTTTTATCATTATATAAAGTTCAATCTTGTTTCTCTGATAATATATGTGATTTTCTTTTTATTCTTTTGTGCTTTGTCTGCATATGTTTTATCAACATCCTCCTTGGACTGTATTTAACTATTAAGGTTTAAATTGAAATTTAGCAGCCATGAAAACATGCAAGATGCTTTTAAAATTAACCATTCTGACCGAAATGACCAGATTCTGAAATCAGAGATCAATCAAAGCAATCATTTTTGCCATAAAAAAGTCGTCCATGCTCTTAATCATGTATTTAAACATATCTGTGGCTAAAACTGAGCTGTTCCCTCCCACACAGGCACATCAGGTTCAACCTCTTCTATCTCAAAAGTAACTGACAGGCTATGTTGAACTCTTACAAAAGTCGAACTGTTCACTAACTCCAGCTGATTACCCAATTATTGTGATGTAATGAAAACATACCAACACTAAACAAAATAGCCTCCCAAAGTGTAATAATAAAACTTATTATTTTGTAAAATCTATAAGCGATAAATCAACTTCATTTGAAATTTCCTGTCTTCAGTTACATTTAATCTAATTTGATGTCCTAAAAAAAATAATTTAAATGCTGTAATGGTTTTACGTAACCTGGAATTACAAAGGTTTCTATTTCTATGGGGAGTTATATTTAAATATCATCTACCTCTAAATATCATCTACTTCATAACTATAATATAAATTGAATGCTGTAGAGTAACAATTCAAATAAAAGTTCTCTAAGCCAAGAATGTTGTGACTCCCTTATATTACTACTAACTACTAACTGATAATAATAATAACGATGGTAATGATGATGATGTATCTCTATACCATTGAATTCTGAAACGCTTGTTCCCACATCTCTGTGTAAAACTTACCAGATGATTGGTTTAAACCGTAATCGTCCCTTAAGCATTAAGGTGCGCCTCAGCTGAGGGCTACCTAGACTTGTGCTGAAGGAAAAGCAGCTACTTGAACACCGTTAACTTCACGTGAGAGCCTCTCCTTTCCGCCAGACTAGATTTTTCTCCCCTCTCTTTTCGTACAAGGGTGTTCATCTGAATGTAGGTAACACGCTGCTTTAGTCCCAATGACATAAAACGTGGGGAGGAAGAAGAAAATAAATTAAAAAAACTAGGAGGTTATTCATTTACGCAGCCACTTAACCCGTGGATGTGTATTTATTTACTTATCAGTATCAGGCAGGTTTTTTTTCCCTCCGTTTTCTTCGCAAGTGCACTTTTGCATGTCTGAGTACGATAAGGCATAACACAAACAATCCTGCAATCACTGGAGGCCTCTCATGGCCATTAAAAGTCAGTAGTTCAAACCGAGGAGTGGTTCTCCAACTCTCAAGTCCATATAGGCCTCCTTCCTTCAAGAGGCCCTCGTAAACATCACTACAGTTAATAAAGTGCATTGTGGTCAGGAAGCAAAGCAGCGGACAGGACGCGGAGGCTGCGCGCCCACGGACGCAGCGTTTCGCGGATGGACGCGCGCGGATCAGGATCTGTGGTTGTTACCGGGGAGGGGAGTGCATGTCTTCTAAGTGAAATTACGCACAGAAGCTACAGCTGATTTTTTTTTTTTTTTTGTATTGTTGCCGACGCCCCGCCTCTGATGGTAGCCTCAAACCTGGCACCCGGCTAAAACAAACCGAAGCCAGCGCCGAGCTCCCCACTCCATCCAATTAAAGGCGCGACTTGAGGCGCTCTCCTACGTGTTCGTCTACCAGAATCGACGCTGAGGCAACAGGAACCAGAGGGGCTTTGGCCAAAAAAAAAAAAAAAAAGAAGAAGAAGGGGGAGAGAGAAGAGAAGGAGAGATTGCCTTGCCTTCTAATTTCTCCCTCTCCAAGCCACAGAACAATGTCGATGAGCCCTAAGCATACGACTCCTTTTTCTGTTTCCGATATCTTGAGTCCCCTCGAGGAGAGCTATAAGAAAGTAAGTATGGAGAATAACAACTTGGGGGCACCTCTGGCGTCCTACCGGCAGCCGCAGGTCTCGCAGGCGGCCATGCAGCAGCACCACATGGGCCACAACGGGACGGTGTCCGCGGCGTACCACATGACCGCGGCGGGCGTTTCCCAGCTGTCGCACACCGCCATGGGGGGGTACTGCAACGGCAACCTGGGCAACATGGGTGAGCTGCCAGCGTACCAGGACGGGATGAGGGGCAGCGCCACGGCCACCGGCTGGTACGGAGCCAACCCGGATCCGCGCTTCTCCACCAGTGAGTGTCAAGATCAGAGATCAGTGATGCTGTTTATATCTTTTTTATCCCTCTGTGTTTTATTTTCTGGAAAATAAAATCCTCATAATGTAAACATCTAATTCTCACCAGTTAGGATTTTTTTAATTAATTTGTAGTATTTTTTTCTTTCAAAAGAAGATTTCCATTATAAATCATCGATTTGGTGACATCGTACAGTTTGCAGAACGAAATTAAAAGTGGTGACAAATGTCAACATGGCAGATCAGATTAGAAATCCTTACAAAATACTCGTTTATTGTTAACTGATCCATTTGAGATAATAATAGAAAAGTACAGAAGAAAATGAATCAGACCGCTAATAGGGGGGAATAATTTTTATTTTACTTCAATAGTTAAACTTGTTTTTTTTTTTGTTTGTTTTTTTTATAAAAAATGACCCACCTGGATTTTTTTAAACGCTTCCACTGACCAAAAAAATAAATAAAAAATAAAATTGATCAAATTAATGAAACCAGTAATAGATTCGGACGCGTAAAGGGAATCACTCTGAACCATTTTAAGCTAAATTACAAATACCTTATCCTCTGAATAGAAAGAATGTAATTACAAGTGAATATTTTTATTTGACCTTTCCCTCGCCTTTATGGTCGAAATTAAAAGGCTTGTTTAATTGTTCCGTGTCCACAGTTTCTCGGTTCATGGGGTCCTCGTCGGGCATGAACATGGGCAGCATGGGTAGCCTCGGCTCCCTGGCGGACGTGGGCAAAGGCATGGGCTCTCTCTCCAGCACCCCGAGGAGGAAGCGCCGGGTGCTTTTCTCCCAGGCGCAGGTCTACGAGCTGGAGCGCCGTTTCAAGCAGCAGAAATACCTGTCGGCGCCGGAGAGGGAGCACCTGGCCAGCATGATTCACCTCACCCCGACCCAGGTGAAGATCTGGTTCCAGAACCACCGCTACAAGATGAAGAGGCAGGCCAAGGACAAGGTGTCGCAGCAGCAACTGCAGCAGGACGGCGGCTCCTGCCAGCAGCAGCAGCAGCAGCAGCAGTCTCCGCGGAGGGTGGCGGTGCCGGTGCTGGTGAAGGACGGCAAGCCGTGCCAAGGCAGCGGTCACACGCCCACGTCCTCCACGCAAACGCACCACCAACAACAGGGAGGCAACGTCATGATCATGTCCAGCAACGCGTCCGGGCTCGGGCAGCATCCGAGTCAGCAGGTGGGCAGCTCGGCGCACTCCCCGGACTTGGCGCAGCACTCCTCCAGCCCCCCGTCTCTGCAGAGCCAGGTGTCCGGCCTGTCCCACCTCAACTCCCCCGGAGCAGAGTACGGCTCGGCCTTGCAGTGCTCGGCACTGTTGTACGGCAGGACGTGGTGACAAGATGCGAGGGCACAAACGAGTGAAGTTCCCCTCTGAGGGTCACGACGCCAAGTTTCAGCAGTAAACACGCGCGCATCTGACAAGATAGACGAGAAGCGAACTCTGCATTCAAAAATAATAATAATAAAAAAAAAACACTGCGACTTTTTATTCTAAGGAAACTCGAGGAGGATGGAAGAAACTTCTGCCATAAAGTTGTGGATGTGAACTTCCTGGGATTTATTTATGTAAATTATATAAAGAGACAAAAGGAGATGAATACAGTAAGCTAATAGTTTGGGGGTTGAGGGGGGGGGGCGCATAAACACTTCTGGACTGCAGTGAAACAAGTGCGCCTCTGCTCTCTGATAGGATTTAATGTAAGCCGTAGGTCTAGCCTGTACATTCATGTAAAAGGTTTCAATTCTAGCTCTTTGTTGTACAAAATTTTCGAAGCTATCGCTGATTAGTTGTGCTTTCCCTGGTATTTGTATACGTTTTATTTCTTTGTAACTTATATAGATATTTGACTTACTACAAAACAGTCCTATTAATAAATTATGGAAATGAGACAGCTAAACTATTCTTTTAGTTTTCTTATTATTTTCTGTGTGAAATATCTTGCATTATGTGAATAGTAATGTTTAAGAAAAATATCATAATTTAGCAGATTATTATTATTTTTGTTGTAGTATTAAGAACGTCATTTTTTTTTCATTTAATTCAACAAAAACACTCAACAAAGTAAGGAAGCTTATTTTAATGTTAAAATTGCAACATCAATATTAAATCTAAACAGTTTTTATTTGTAACTGATACATTTTTGTTGATGAATCATAGGGTTGCGAACGCATGCCGCACAGAGAAAACGCCTTTATAGCCTTAATGTGCTTTTTTTTCGTTCTTTCTTTTCTTTGCAAATTTTTCTGGATGTGTATTCACTGAGTCACAGAGGTGAGGTCCCTCGGAGAGCCACATCAAACACAAGCGCTGCTCAAAGCGCAGCTTATCGACGAGATCCCTGACCAAACAACGCGCGGAGCTCTTACGGCCGATATTCATCAATAATCAATCAGGGAGCTGGAAGGGAAGGGCGACTGGTTTGGGATCAAATACTAAAACCCGTTTCTATTATTATTATTATTATTATGCTGGACAATAAACTCAATTTAATCGTAACCTTTAAATTCCCAGTTCATTGTAATCAGCTTAAACAGTCAGTTAATGATTTTTGTGCTTAATTAAGTAAATTTCCTATTTAAAAAAAAAGGCTTTTAACTAAGCAAAAACTGCAGCTATACGCAGTGTTGTTGCAATTATGGGCTTCAATCTTCTTCTGTTCTTGGATTATTGTGATTATGTTTCCATCAAAATAGTTTCAACCTGCTACCCTGTAGTGTGTTTTTATTATTTACTGTGGACTGATAATATTTAAAAACGACACAATGCAGAACTGAGCTAAGCTGCTTAGGCCAGTGGACCGCTTGGGTATTCAGGTGTAAAGCTCTTGAAACTTCATATTTAAATATACAATATCTTAATGCGATATGTTTAAAATGCAATACTTTAAATTTTAAATTATTTGTTAAGTAATTAATTAAACAAATATAGCTAAGGTTATAGGTGAATTTCTGTTGTAGTCAGATTCTATGGACAATGCAGCTGTAAAATTAATCAATATATTATTTTTCATTGGGATCTTTTTTTGACTTTTATATATTCGTACATAAATGTTTTACTGTCGACACAACTGTCAGCCTGAACAAGAAAGACAGAAAAATAACATTATTTACGTTCTTCTTCTTTTGTTTAATAATATGAACTGGAGTTTGGGCCTTTCTTTGAAATTAGCTTTTAGTAGCATAGAAACTAAAAGAAAAAGAAAAAAGGACCCAAATGAAGTTTTTTTTTTCAGCCGTTCCAAAGTTGGAAATATGTTCACATTTTTCAGAGCAGGAAGTTCATGTTACTGCATGGCAAAGGTTCACTGGGGTTAAGGATAACAGGGATTTGTAATTTATTATCTCTCGCTTTCCTTTGAAATTTATATTACCACTCATAGCTACACATTTTTTTGTTAAATCTAAATATTAGAAAATCCTTAACTTTTCTTCAGCACCGAGCAATATCTGCATGTAACTATAACGGTCACTGACACTGTAGGCGCTTATGTTCAGCTTAATGGGCAACTAATTCATATTTATTTATATATGTATTTTTTATTTAACTATTTGTTTATTGCCAGCAAAAACAAATGTTTAAATTCGTTTAGTAATATTTAAGTGTCTTTGTGTTTGGCTGTCAGTAGCAGTACGTCGCCCATCAAAACTATTACTAAAGAGTTGGTATTTCCATAGCACTCGTTCACGACTGCATATCCGAGCGCCTTCTCCACTTTCTCCCCCAAAACAGCCTCGGATTGAGGCCTCCAGTGATAGATAATGCAAAAAAAAGCCCTTCCAGAAGAACAGTGAGTTAAATTCTCAAAGCCAGCATCAGAAACTGTCTTCTATTAGGTATTTTCAGAGCGGGTTTTGTTCGCGGACAGAAGTGAGAAGTTTGGGATTACATTAACATGTCTTTGGCGCCGTGTGTGGTCTTTGTGCGCAGCTTGTAGCTGTCGAGAATGACTTGTTGGAAGCGTGCGCGCTCTCATCGCTCCTCTTTGTGGAAAGCCCACAGTGAGGTTCCCGGAGTCCTACTGGCTTTATGGTGGGCTGCCTCCATGAACCCCAAGCAATTAGTCTCTAATCTCAAGGTAATCATATTTGAGTTAGTGACTAGCTGGTGAATTTTGTTCGCCCTTTTTAGCACCGGGTTCTTTCTGTGCTAGGGGGAAATGAAGCCTTGATATAAACTTTAACTGTCTCATTCTTAAAACTAAAAGTGAGGAATTTAAGAGCTGGTGGTTAAACCGTGAAATGAAATACGTGGAATCAGATTATAAAATAGAAAATACAGTTATAACATTATTATTATTATTATTATTATTATTATTATTATTATTATTATTATTATTATTAGACAGCATAGTAATATTATTATACATTTGGTTGCAAAATAAAACAAAATTGCTTTAAACAAAACATGAGAGATTTATTTTCACTTGTCTCAGACCAATCTTTATCCAAGTAATGTTAAAAAAGGTGTTTAAAGTAATACAAAAACAATAGTTATTTATATGTTATTTAATATTACTGTAAAAAAGGTTTTTTTTCCTTTAAGTATTAAATTTGATAACATAAAAAATTACTGAGATGCTTTGAAAACATTTCTGAGTAGGTTTTGTTAAGTTTCTGAGACAGAAGTAGGCGGATACAACAGGAGCTGTCCATGGTGCTGAATAAAATACATATGGACGGGAGGAAAATAAAATAAAACGAAATAGAAATGTTCTACTCTTTACTAAAACTAGTGATTTAAAAAAAAATACTTTTTAGCTATTTTTAACTGTATAAAAAATTACTCACGTTCGTCTTTTAAAACATTTCAACTTTCTGCCTCCTTTCAAAGTTCCAAAACATCTTATTGCAGCAGGCCCGAGCATTCACGCGCATTTCAAATGGGACAATTACACAGCAAACTGCAATCACTCCCTTTTGGTAAATGTTATTGTGAGCTAGCGGCAAAAAATCTTTAATTGTCCTACGTTTATCTGCTTCTTCAAGCCATTGTGCAAAGAGCGCAAACGAGGGTCATTTGCGAACTGAAATACTTTGCATGCAAAGCGGAGCACAAGATGCTGTAATACTTGACCTTTCAGCATAATTGTTGCAGGCATGAAATGCAGCATTCATGGCTCGCTGAGTGGAGTCATTTCTCTCTCTTCCCTCCCTGTGATGAACAAAGCACATTTTAACATCTTAGGTGTTCATTTGGGTTTGTTTCTTTTGGAGATTTTTTCCCCTGGTACTGGCTTCAATTTAACTTCATTTCGATAATACTGGCCGGCCAAAAAAAAAAAAAGCACCAATTTGACTATCAGAGCTTTTTCGTCAGTCGCAACACTAAATGGACTTCATTTTCTTTCTAAAGAGACAGAAAATTTAGTGATTTTTTTTCAGCCTGATTTTTACATGGTGAGTTGAAAATGTTTGATTCCTCTCGGAAAAAAGAAACTTCTTGATCAGACACACACACACACACACACACACAGACACACACACACACACACACACACACACACACACACACACACACACACACACACACACACACACACACACACACACACACACACACACACACACACACACACACACACACACACACACACACACACACACACACACACAAACGTTATGTTTCTCTATCTTTGCAGGGACTTTGACGTCCATTCACTGGTCATGAATTACTTTAGCTTACCTTTACTCTAAACCCTAAACATAGCCATTAACAGTTCATGCCTAACCCTGAATCTAACCATAATTCAATTCATACCATAGTCGTACACCTGATCTTTAACCCAAAAACAGCTTTTGTAGCCATGGGGCTACTTTGGTCTTTGGTCAAACAAAAACATGCATTTTTGATTTTAGTCAGTCAAAGCTTTGAGGTTTTCGGCCAGTTTCAGCTTTATTCTACCCCAGTTTAATGTCTCTTTCTAAACTTCATATAAGTTTGCGAATAAAGAAAACTTTCGAATTTCAAAAGTTTATATACCTTTTTTACAATGTTAGAATGCTTAAAAAGGAAACGCTTCGTCTAATTTAATAATTTAAAATATGGTCTACTTTGCTGATTGGCTTAAATAACGTGTTGAAATTTAAAGATAAAAGAAGCTCTGGAAAGACTGTTATGTGCCTATATATATATATATATATATATATATATATATATGCAAGTAAAGCCAAATCCCTAATAATGTAATTAATATGTTTTGATTTGATTTGTTTATAAAGATGAATGTTGTCATCATAAAAAAATAGAGTTAAGAAACCAAATAAATATAACAAGATTTTAGCTCAATAAAGTTAATACAAATTTGTTGTTGTTCTAAATTGGTACAAGAGGTCAACTTCAACTTGTGACGCCAGTTAAATCCAACTAACAGTTTAAGGTTTTTAAAGTTAGCAATGTAATATTTTGAACCTTGTTTGATTACTTATTGTGGTTGCACAAATATTTCTGCATGCACATCTGATTCATTTCAAATGACATAAAGTCCTGCTCAAAATCAAGCTAAAAAATGCTTTAAAAAAACTTTAAACCAGTAATGGTGGATTGGGAAAGTGTGTATTTTTGAATGAGAGTAAAATGTTGGAAGTAATGCTTGTTGTTTAAAGTATAGGACCAATGTTGTAACATAAACGGAAATGACTTTGGGGGAAAAATACAAACATTGGCTGGTATAATTGCAAAAGGTTTTGAATATATATAAACTATAAATAAAAAACTTCTTACATCACATTGACTTAATTATACAAAAAATGAGTAGAGGGATTTTTAAAATCATTTTCCCTTATAGATGCTTGGTCTTTATTAAGCTTTACACAAATTATGAGGAAAATATTCACATTCCTCTATTTTAAGGTCTTTTCCTAACCATATTCAACATTTTTTTTGTGGAATAACTTAGGCAAACAAATTGAATACACTGAGCGCAAATGTTGCATAAAATGTGAATGTTGCTGCAAAAGGAGTTTCAAGAATTCCTTATACAATGTGAATAAGAAAAAAATTTGTATGAAAATTATTGTTTATAAATGGATTGTATCATGCATTTTGGCAGGAATGGGCTCTTACAACAACTAGCCAGATAACTCTTATCTGGCTGCCTGCTGTTGGAAAATCTTGACTCTAATGGTGCCTTTACTGTAGTCCCAGTTGGCCAGGCTGTGTAACACTAATGCAGTTCACAAATACTGGCTTTTGAACCAGCTTTTTGAACTAGCTTTCTGAACTTCTGAGCATCTATAATTTCTCAGAATAATATCAATTTTAACTTTTCAGACATCTATATGGTTGAGGAATTTCTTTATCACTATAAATCCGGAACCAGTCCACTTTGTTTTTGTATTTCATGTATAATCTTTGTTGTCTGGCTAGGATTTTTTTTTTAATCCTATAAATTGATTCCAAATATTGATCTGGTTTGACTGTTTGCCTTCCTGACTGGCTTCAGATTATCGATATCGGTAATTGTCTAAAGATATCTAAGGATTAATATGTCTAAGGATTCTGTGAGTTGTCTGAACCAACTCTAAAGACCTACCCCAGAAAACTGTTGATTTTTTGTTTATGGTGTTAGTTCATAATCCAAAGTGTTTTTGCATATTCTGGCAAACACCAATTCTGGGAAGTGGATGGTTGAATAGGTTTTATTAGAACGTGTCACATGTGCAACCAGAGAATAATATATAACTATGTCAATAGTTAGGGAGAAATATCTAATGTATTTTTTCTCAGCTAAGTTATTGTATTTTAAATGATTTGGAGAGGAGAAGAAATGGTAAAAAAAAAAGAGGGGAGTCAACCAGGGTGGCAATCATTCTTGAACCGCCACTGCTCCGCAGTTCCAATGGACATCCTGGCTCATCTCTGATTAATGCTCCCCTTGCTTACCCTGTCAGATAAATCATACAGCCACATCTTGGTAGGTTATGTCTTATTCTTTCCATTTTTGATGATATATGCTCTGTGAGATCTTCGAAGTTTGGCATGTTGTTTTACAAATATACACAAATGTGTATTAGTGCAGCACATGGGATCCCAAAGACATAGATAAAGCTTATTTGATAAAGTGTAAAAAAGTGGTATCAATAGTTTTATGTGTTGCAACGCATTAAAAAAGATGCTGTTTTCTCAACAGTAGAAACATAGTGTGCCTACTTTAAACTTTCCATCCTAAAACCTTTAACTTTTGTTAATAAGAAGGTCCTCATGAGAATATTAAGTCTAGAATGTATCTGTGTGTGGTCATCCTCCTCTCTTTCTCCATGCCTACAATGCTCCCGTTAAACATGCCAATTAAATGAACTTTGACTAAAGCAGGGTTGTCCTGTCTGTGTACAGTACCAGCAGGAGTCTTTTAGAAGGCAGCGAGCCATCACTAACCTCGTGAACACCAGACCCTCCACACAGACCCGGGTGCCGCTACGCTCTCTATAGGCCTGCGGGAATAACTGCTCCATTTAATGACAGGTTGAATAGTCCAAGGTTATTCCTTTCGAATGGTTAGACCTAAACTGCATTTAAATTGATTTGCATGCCAAAGAGAGTACTTATGATTTCTAAAATAAATCTTTAGTAGAATGAACATATAAAAAAAAGTGTGCTTTGAAAGTAGTGGGTGTTATTGAGCAGTGGTTCATTTTATAAGTATGTTGTGCTGAAGCTTTGAGGTACTTCTACCTTATTTGGAATTATGGTACTTTAAGGTCACTAAATGTTTTTTTATTCAACCTAAAACACACGACCAGTTAAATTGGAATTTCTAAAGACGTTTTCGTTAGTTTATATATCGTGCATTCATGATAGGAAGCATAGCAAATTAAATGTTTAAGAATTAATTCTCAAAATCTGGTGTCATGGATCACAACATTTCCGACACAACAAAACCCAACTTCTTGCTTAAGGTGACATAAATGGCTTCCTAGGTTGGCAAGCTTTCGGGGGGCAAGTTGGAGGCTCTATGCAGGTTTTCTATTGCTTTTTACAACTGCAAATTACACAAATATAAAATCTGAGTGGTGCAAAAGGAAGTTGAAGATAGTGTCTGATTCCCAGCTTTAAAATTTATAGGTACATTAAAACACTATTCCAGTTTTTTTGATGGAATTTAGATTGTCTCTGATTGTCTTCAATGCAAAATCTTAAATGCCCTGAAACTAAAAACCTGGAAATACATTTAAAACTCACTGTGAAGTTTATAAAATATGTATTCCTTATTTTGAATTCAATAAAATAGAACACTCTTAGAGCATTTTTGGCATAAGAACCAGATTAGAATAAACCCACTGTAGAAACTGCAACCAGTATAATGAAGACAGTACTTTCAGTTTATTTGCACAAGGTAAAAGACATGCAGTAGCATGCCTGTATGACAAAGACTGACTTGTGTACACACAATCCATCATAGTTGTCTAAGCTTGCTGAAATGTGTGAATGGATCACGTCAATATGCTTTGAATTTAACAATTTCTCTGCTGCTTTTGCTGGATCTTTAGGGTCGATGTCCTGCTGGATTGGGGAATTCAGTCTCAAACTTTTTGTAGACCAAATTCGTTCTCTTTTCTTAAGTTTTTTGTTGCTCTGATTCCCTTTATAAGTTGTTTGGCAAAAAGCAAGAAGAGCAGATTAAAATGGCTAGGGATAACCACTTGTGTATATGGCAAGTCTGGTCCACTATATATTGGTGTAATGCCGGAGCAACAAATTCATTATTCATGCAAGAACCACCAATGGCTAGTTCTTAAAGCCAGTGGCCCATCATTGAGCCGTTTCTCTCCCTATGAGGGAATAGTGCGTCTCTTTTGCAGGGTGAAAAAATGTTCCTTAAATGTTGCAACAATAAGCAATCAAGATCCAAAAGCCAGACATTTGACAACTTAATGAGTTCAGGCTGCAATCACTTTAAGAAAAGCCCCGGTCCATTTTAACCCGCACAGAGTCTGCGTGACGTGAGTCAAGAAACAACCACCGCTCGTCCATTTAACTCACAGCAGAGACACACATAACTACAGGTTGGTTAAAAAAAAAAGGCTGGAGGTGAATGTAAATAGGTCCCGTACATTAGGACCTGTTGAGACTTCTGCTTTTTTGTTCAGCACCCGGGAGGAGGGGTGATATTTGCCTCCTAATGAAATATGTCATTACGAGGAATTCATGTGACACAAAAGGGGCGACAGTCAAAAATTGCCCCACTGCTGTTCAGTAATTATATAGTTTGGCCTGGCAGCGCCTTCAGGCAGGTGGCTGGTCCATCATGCAAATGGCTTGGCTGTGCTGACATAATTAGCCACTGCGAGCAGCTTAAATTAACAATTAGCTAACATGCAATTCTGCACACAACTCAATAGTTTTCCTTTTTTTTTAGGCCAGTTGTCACTGTATGTAATTCCGGTGCCTGAATTGCACAGTTGGATATACTATATATAATTTTTACAATTTGCTGGTTAAGTGAATAGAAATCAGCAGAATAAGGGATTTATATCCTAATCCCCAAAAAGTGGCAGCATGGAGGTTCATTTATGGTAAACATTTGTCAAAAAGCCTGTCACACGGGTCTCAGGCTGACAGACAGAATAATCCTACTAGTGTTTCGGTGGTGCTATCACAAAGGGGCTGGAAGCTGTAATTGTCCAGTGGTGGTAGTAGTCTGATTCTGGTAGTAGAAAACTACTGATTGTTTTAGATAGTGCTGAAGTTACCAAAGGAAAAGAAAGAAAGAAAGAAAGAAAGAAAGAAAGAAAGAAAGAAAGAAAGAAAGAAAGAAAGAAAGAAAGAAAGAAAGAAAGAAAGAAAGAACAGTATTATAACTTTTCTTATTAACAACAACAATAATAATCATCATAATAAATATAGTAGTAATATTGGAGCCTAGTAGAGTTTAAATGTCTCACATTACAGGTTTATTTATTTATTTGTTCATGTTTTTTATCCTACATAGAAGCCCTCTTTGTGCCCTCTTGTTGAAGGTCTTTGCTATCACAAGATGACCAACAGCCCCCATCTTACCCCAACTTCAAAACAAAAAGTTCCTGGCAGCGTCCCTGTTGGTGTTAAAAAAGTGCAGCTTTACTGAAAAAATGTCGTGTAAGTGTGAAAAAATCAGACCTTGGAAGACTACATGCTGAGCTTGAACCAGCCCCAAAGGTTCTGCTTTTCTAACCTCTCCACTGATCCCCTTTGCAGCCGACGTCCTAAACACCATTGCCTTACTGCAGGGCCAATCACAGCCCACCCACTTGCACATTATTCTCGTTGCCCTCCGCCATGACACGGGAACAAAGTAGACATTAAGCAACATTAAACCCGGGGATGGGGGTAATCAGGAAGCCGTTATTTCTTAATGAAGGAAAACACATGCACAGCGATCCACACAACCAGTGATCAATAGAGGCGCCTGACAAAAGGGTGAATCAGCGATTCCCCCCTCCCTGCAAATCAATTAGACTCGTTGTTTGCTTTGAAACCCGTTCAGTCTATTTACATTAATTACATGTTCATTAAAAGTAATTCGTGTGGGCTACACAGTAATAACAGTTGCCTCACCCCTGGCTCTTTTCTGATCAGTGATGGACAAGACACTGGCTGGGCTCCAACTTTTCTAAGTGTTTCATCTTTTTTTATAGATTTTAATATTTTATTGGTAAAGAACAAACAGGTGTGACCAGTGATCAGGGAGTGAGGTAAACTGAAACAAACAAAGAAAAGACTGACGACAGGAAAACCCTGAAAGTTATACACAACATAATAAAACAAAGAGACCATAAAATGATTCCAATTTAAGCAACTAAATAGCTAACAAAGACAATTATAAATTCATATACTAAGCTACAGTTCATGGTAGTTTTTTCTGTTCTTATTTAAAAGAACCAACCGGTTGTATAAATCTATTATTTTCAAGAAATCTTATAGAAATCTTATCGGAAATGTCTAAAATTTAAAATACTAATGATCGTAATCTATCATATCAATAAGTATGTAAACAATGTTGTTAGAGATCTGCATAGACAACATTGCAATACTTTATTATATTGATAATAAAAGCATGCACTAGTGTTTTTTTGGCTTGCACAGACAGGTAATCATCAAAGTGTTTTAAGATAGCAATAGTGTTATTTAGTTGGGTTTGAGTCCATAGCCACATTAAAGTTTCTTGCATTATCTGTGGTTTTAGACATATTCAGTCGAGCTGAGAACAATGACATTATGTATGTAAACAAGTCTGAACAATTAACAAAACGACAGGGGCGCCTGATGTGTTGAATGTGGCTCCTTAAGTTTGTCGTGATGCATCAACAAAGTAAAGTTCTGTAATCTTCTTCTTCTTTTTAGAAATGAAACTAAATATAATTCCACATAGAGCTTTTGTTGATGTAAAATTTGGCTATTTATTGTAAAAACTGTCAAATTTTTAACTAATTTAGTTCACATGCTCGTATACTTATCAAATAATTAAGACTATTGCCAAATGTATCCTTAGGTTATGTGGAGACACTGTGTGAAATTTCTTTCATTTGTGTAAGAGGTTAAGAGATGTTGTGCTAATTTGGAAAGTATAGTGGTCTGAGAATGAACCCTTGTAGAACCCCAAATGTTATCAACTTACAGTCTCACCTTTTTTTCCATCTATTGATCAGAATAGTATGACTAAATTTACCAATATTTAAAAAAGCAAAAAAAAGATCGGATAAATAAACCTTTTTAACCTTTTTCAAACAGATAGAAAATGATGATGCAGGTGAACTTTACGAGTGCATCTAACAAACCCAATAACTAAACTGCCCTTTGCTTTGAGTTGTCACTCAGCTGTCCTGAAACGTCAATGAGCCAATGCAACTTAAAAAATAAAAACAATGAAAAATAATAAAAACCACTGTTTGACATAAATATAATTTTCAGTAAATGTTACTAACATTAACTCGGACTACCTACTTGCTATAAGAACAAAAACGATCCGTTGTTTAACAAAGTGTTGTCAAAATGTCATGCTTCACCATCCCAGTCCCTGTGCTATCTTATCTCGTCTTTTTTAATACAAAACCAGAGTTGCTTTTACCAAAGGCCCACAACCTCTTGTTGGTTGCTATAGCATTTTCAAGCACCATTCTCCCAATTCCCAGCCCCCACATAGAACCTGCTCTGCACACTTGTAATAAATTATCTTCAAGTGAAAACTACTAAAACCGAGCTGCAGAACCAAAGCTGGACAGATCCACTTTACTGAATTGCACCTCATATACATTTTTACCTTTTTTGTGTGTGTGTGTGTGTGTGTGTGTGTGTGTGTGTGTGTGTGTGTGTGTGTGTGTGTGTGTGTGTGTGTGTGTGTGTGTGTGTGTGTGTGTGTGTGTGTGTGTGTGGGAGTG
>JAVLVB010000657.1:1883620-1911004 GCA_032876305.1 Orestias chungarensis
AGTGATGGCTGTTGTTGCGCAATCGCAGACATAATCTGTAGGCGGCTGGATGCATCTCATGCGTCCTGCTTGTCTCACAGCTTCAAGTGCAAACATGTGGGCCTGGGGATGGAAAGCAAAAGAGGGTTGATTTGGAGATTAATTAAACATGCTCCGAATAAGTAATCCCCCCCCCCTGAAAAAAAACTCCAAAACATTCATAATGCCACCAAGTTCAGTGACAAACAAGTGGGAATCTGAATCAGCCTCTTAACTCTATGAGCCCCATCTTTGCCAAATTGAATGCAGATTGAAAATAATTTTTCTGCTCTTGACTCCAGCTATTCATGACTCTGAATTGGTTTTGCCACTGTCATATTGCCACACAAACGTAAATAAAATGGTTTAAGCTGCGAGAAAGTCTTTTAAAGCTTGTTTGCGGCTGTTATTTGAAGTGTTCTGTCAGATGTGTGAGGAGAAATAGGAAACAAGATGACTCAAATTCAAATAAACTGTAAATTAATTTAAATATTGGAGAAAGAAATTAGTTGCTGTGCAGAATAAAATTTCAGCATACACAAAATAATCTCCACTGCTAGAGCCCAGATTTATTTATTTTTGACTTAACGTGTTATAACTACAAATCAATGTCAGCAGTTAACTCCCTCTGTGCTCACCTCCTCTTGCGGTTTTCCAATGCAGGACCAGTACCTGCTGTGTTTTGGCAGGAAATCAATACAAGGGAAAATCTGTTCTAATCATCTGTACATTTACCATCACAATCAACAATCAAAGCTAAGTCCTGGATCTTTATTTGTAGGCCTGAACTGAACAATTTTCCCACTGTGAAAGGCAAGCTAAATTAGAACCCTTGGTTCCCGTTAGTAGCTCTTAATGGCTCTGATTTGTGAACTGCTAAATGAGGTTATGTAAATTGATCCTGAACATAGGCAGGGGCCCCCAGGTGACAGGTGCAGCTGAAGGTGGGGGCTGGGATGCTGTCATGAAGAGGAAAGGGGAACAGTATATGTTCTAATTTATTTGTAGGGACAGGTTTATCGAGGTTAGGTGGATTATCTGGTAATTTGAGAGAAAGTAAAATATTCACATCATTGGAATATCCCATGCACTTTTTTGATGTCACAGCGTCGTTTTACTTTAAGATTTAAAAGGGATTATTTGTAGAAACTCATGACGGCGCCGGGGGAAAAAAACGCTTTTACTAAAGAGCCATGCTGTTTTTGAAGTATGGTACTTTTTTCCCCTTTCCTTTTTATTTCATAACAACACCTCATGACAGATAATGTTTCAGACATCATTAAAGCACAAATCTGGACAACACAAAAGAGGTAAACATATTTGACAAACCCTACACACCTTAATTTATTTGAACAGAAAGTTCAAGTGCAATCCTGAATTTGATGTAATTTATGTTTCATGACTGCATTTGTACATAAACCCCTCCTGTTAAGCTTTGATACACGCACAGCAAAAACAAATTACCATCACATACATAGAATGGATTTATAGCGAGACTTCTTTTCATTTTTTATTCACTCAAATCCTCCAGTGCTTTGAAAATGTTTCCAAATGACCTCTATTTTTCTCTCAGTATAGCAAAAACCTTTCCATACTTTTTGGGTATTTTACGCAATAAATCAACACAAACTAAAACATATTTATGGGAAACAGGAAAAATTATGCATGTTTTATTGTTTTTATTATTTTTTAAATAGTTTGTCTCTGTAGGCTACAGAGGTTAGTTAGACAAGATTAGAGTGCACCAAACAACAGAAAGATCAGGAGTAACACTGGTAAAGTTTAAAGCATGTTAAGTTATAAAAACATCTTACAGAGCAATGTTTAATGTTTAATCCGTTTTGGTAAAAACTGCATATCATTCATGACCTGAATGTCCACCTAAGCTGACTGTACAAGCTTGGAGGGCATCAATCAGGAAAACAAGCCAAGATGGCTATTGTAACTAGGTAGGAGTTGCAGCAATGCACAGCTCTTTCCATAGTAAAATCCATTGATATGGAATCTTGTACACTATAAATCTTGTCTTTGTTGAAGAATGGAAACCAGAATGATACTGAGGAAGATTTGGTATTTATATTTATATTTATATTATAAAGAATGCCATGAGTGGCTTAACATTAACATGGGATTCCAACTTTGCCACAACATTTTCACAGAAGCTCGTTGTGGAGCCAGCGTCATGCTGTGGGGATGCTTCAGCAGGGGCAGTAGAGTAATTCAGAGTAGATGGGAAACAAATCTTATAAAGACTAAACAGACTTTAGACTGGGATGGATATTCACTTTTCAGGTGGGGCAACAACCCTAAACACACAGCCAGTGTTCGTATAGAATGGTAATACAACAGTTTTGATCAAAGTATGTATACACATCAAGAATTAAGAATCAGTTTATTTATATAGCGGCAATTTATAACAGGTGTCGTCCCAAGGCCCTTTACAAGATAATCAATTAAAATTATAGATACATCATTACAAATCAGTTAGAAAAAGTTTCCAATCTAAGGAACCACAGCAGTTTGCATCGAGTCACTGACTTGCAGCCTTCGCTCTTCTGGAATCAGCAGACCGAAACAATGGCTTGTGTTGTCGTTGACTTTACAGCAATCCCTCATACTGAGCATGCATGTAGCGACAGTTGAGAGGAAAAACTCACCTTTAACAGAAAGAAACCTCCAGCAGGATCGGGCTCAGTATAAGCAGACGTCTGCCACGACTGACTCAGGGTTCGAAGAGACAGAAAACTAAAATAGATGCAGAGGATACTAAAATAAAGAGTTTATAACAGCAGTTGCACAGCGTCGCTGGCAGCATCTCAGCCTATGTTCTCCTCCAAGAATCTGTCTGAGTTAACAGAACGGCAGACATCAGAATGGTCCAGTCAAAGTCAAGACCTCTCTGAAAATTATATGATCATCAGATGCTTTTATTCAAAGTGACTGACAAAGTAGGCAGTAGCGCGAAGGGTCCTGCCTAAGGACCCACACTGAATGCTACTTGGAAAAGGAAGGTGACTTTCCAATTGAGATATCCTGAATCCAGGAAAAGTTTGCACAAAGCCAGGGAAAGACATCAGCAATGCACTTAGTGATGCTGCTATTTTTATCTATTAGTTTGGAGGGTTAGGCCAACTAACATTCTAATAATAAATATAAATATAATATATAGACAAAAAAAAAACTCACATATCCTTTTAACAAAACTGATGAGCTTCATCTTATAATCCATTGCTTATGGCATCACATTTATAAAAAGTAAGACTAGTCAATGTCTGGACCAGTAAACTGACTGAAGTGTTACAAAGTGAGAAGAGAGAAGGATACATGCAAACCTCAGTAAACTGAAGGAACGTTTTATTGAACGCTGTCCCGAACTGTCCTGAACTTACGTGAGAGATTGTCAGATCGCAGACAGACTTTCAATGAAGTAAAAGTGGTCGTCCTTAAAAACTTCTTTTCATGGGACTTTAATTCATTTAGAAAACACACACAATGATGTAACCACTTTGTAAAATGAATTTAACCATTATTTTTCAGTATTTTACTAATTCAAACTATTTATACCTAACTCCGCTTATATTGTATTGCCAAATAAAAACTTAAAAAATGATAATATGTTGGTTCAATTTAAAACAAACAAACATCATATTTTAAACTTTTTGGGTCACCAATAAAACTAGTGCTGCTCCTCATGGCTGCTCCCCATTTTCTTCCCCTTGTTTTTGGTTGTTTACCTTCAAGCATTACAGATTTCTCATACGTTGGGGTGCACGTCTGGTGCTTGGCAGACAGCCATGACTCCGATGGGTCTCTATAGTTCTGAGTGAAGATGTAATAACAAGGAAACTATCAACATAGAGCCTCTCAGGGAAAGACTGCTGAGTGATTGGAGCACTCTGAGTCACTGCACTTCACTGCAGCCATTTAGGCTCCGCTGAGTACCATCTCAGCCGCATGGAGGACAGCATTCACAGACTGAAACATGTCATATGACAACTTGGTCTTTCCTCCCCTAAAACACTGGACACGGGCAGTGGAGGAACGCCATTGTCTCTAATGAGATGTGTTGCTACAAACAGCCAAGTTATCTGAAGGGATTTTAAAGTGCTTACCAAAGCTTGACATATTTAATATGAAAGTAAAAACTTCTTCAGCCCCTACTGTTTTTTCAGTATTGTACTTTTACAAAGTTTTCACCAAAATGCTATATCTAGCTTTATGCAAGATTATAATAAATAGGGTATACGAATAGGGTTGAGTTCCTGTTTTACTGGCCTGACAGGTAAATCCCTCTATGTTGTATGATCTGTGGATTAGACATTATTTTATAACCTAAAGCATTCTTTAAAGTGTTTCAAGTAAGGTTTAATACAAATGAACGACAGATTTAAATGTGTTTTTTCAAGACTTGAAAAAAACTGATAAACTATGTATAATTTTCTTTCAATATTCAATTTTGCAATACATAATGTTGGTTTTATCACATAAAATTCCAAGAAATTACATTGATGTTGTGGTGGTACTATGTCAAATAGCGGAAAAGATCAAGAGATTTCTATTCTCGATTGGCTCACTCTTAAAAAATATCAACAGCAAACCGTGTGAAAATAGTTCAAGACCTCTTAAATTGGCCAACATGTAAAAAAAAAAAGAGCCAGTGTTAAACTAAAAGCATTGAATCTCCCTCCACCTGGTTGGAAAGGTAGCTAGAATAAAATCAGGTTAATAACATTATGGGGATCCTCGGCACTTTGCTGATAATATTAACTCTCTCGGCAGTCTGAAGTGCTTTAACGCAATCACTTGCCTACCAACTATTAGAGCTAACTTTCAGTGGAGGATGTATGGCAGCGCAGAGTACCGTTGTCTGCATCACATTAACTCATTTAGTTAAGTTGAACAGGTTTGCTTCAATTTGAATATAAAACCTGACAAGGATTCTTGTTTCTGCGTTTTTTATAGTGTTACAATAGCTAAATACATGTGCAGTAGTTTTAAAACACCTCTTATTTTTTTTTTTCTATTGGTGTACCATAGTTGGCTCACATGTTCTGGCAATCAGTGATGCACACATTCACACATTCCTAAAGGCAAATGTTATATAAGTAAATACAATATTTTAATTATGATTCAATTTAATAAGAGAATAAAACCATCCAAACCAACCTGACAAAAGCGTTCCTTGTTAATAAACAAATGAAATGTCAATTATTACTTTAAACATGCTAAAACATACCAAACCAAACACAAACCAACACAGCATACCTTCTTCTGAAACTGCAGTTGAAAAATCTCATCAAACCAAGTCCCTAAAATTCATCAGTTTTTCTAATGTCGTTGGACTTTACTAAACACCAATGAGAATAATTAGATTGGGTACCGGTAGCAATTCCATGCTGGACCGAAACAGTTCTTCAAAATTCCTCAACAGTGAAAATCTCTTTGCCAGTTGCTAGAAACACTTGATGGCAACTGAAGCTCTTATGGATTATTCAATGAGGAGTTAACTTTAGGGGGCAACTGCAATCAAATAACAATGAAGGTATACTACAACTATTGAGCAGACCTTTATTTTTGCCATACTAAGATAATTATAGTTAAATATATATAGTTTTAACGATAACTGAGATAATTTACTATAAGATATGATTAACACCCGAAGTGCATGGAGGACAGCATTCACTGATTGACTCACAGTGTAAACATCCTTATGATGCTCAGACTGTGAACAACACCAGGGTTCGTATATGTCACTGTATTTTGGAGTAAAAAAATTAATGTGGTGCAAAACTAATGGAAAATACCAGTTTTATTATTAATTGATGAGTACCTGTGCTTCCTTTATTTGTTTACCATCCTGGGTTTTGAGCAATATCACCCATGTGAACAAAGCAAGTGTACTATAATGTCTTGTATATTTCTTATACAAACCAGTACATTCGCCTTTCATTCATCTAGTTGATTTTCTGTTACTTTTTACACTCATTGGAATAAAAAAATCAGTAGAAAAGGCTGTTTATATAAGAAAAACATAGTTTTTCAAGTTAACGTACATTTCAATGAAGGAGCCTATTTTTTAAAACAAATGTTCTGAGTTTTTTCTTTTTAACACTGAGCTAAAACAAGTATGAAAAATCTGTTTTGAAAAATATATTTTAAACATATTTGTTTAGTACTATGGTTGTTGCATTATATTACAGCAGAAATCTATATTTCAAAACTGAAAGAAGGCTCACATTCGATGCAAGCTTTGTAAACTCATCTGAAACCCTTTCTAATTACATATTTAATGCACTATATTAGCCATACGTTGAATCATCAGTAATATAGAAATTATTTTTTGAAAAGAAGTACTTGTGACTAAACAGTACTGGTACTTCAAGTGGAACATAATTACATAAATGTGTTTATTTTCCCTATTTAGAACCAGATAGGATCATAGGGTAAAAGCCCAAGCCTGCAAATGTCTGCAATTTAAACTTAAATGTTGAACAAACAAAACTAAAACGTATCAATTTCTTCTTTAGGCTGTAGACAAACCTTAAATACCATGTCTAGGAATAAAGAAAATCCAGCTCTTGGTTCTGCAGCCAGGAAAATTAACAATTTTCTTTCTTTAATTTCAGAGCTCCTTGCTGTGTGGGAACATTTAGCAAATGCTCAGCATGTCAAACGATGTCAAGTGTTACAGTTCCTTTCCTGTTTTGAGGTGAAAAAATATCACCCTGCAAATGAATTAACAGAAAAAGGGCTTATCGTCAGACCCCTTCCTGAAATGATTAACCCTTCTAAAAGAGCATTATTGAGTTTTGAGTGCATGTGCTGTGCCGTCTCTTTGCCTGTAATTGTTCTTTTTCTGTTGTTTCCTTCATCAGTCTCTCTCCCCATTATATGAAAAGAAGGAAAAAATGTCTGAATAGAGGAGGAACATTTTCCCACAGTCACTCAACTCGGGGAAATACACCATTGTGGCCAGGTTCCCATCCCACTGCCCTGCTGCTCAGTCCAGCGTCGTCAGAGGCACAATCTTCTTATAATTAAGTGCTTATTATTATAAATTATTTAGCCTTTATGAGAAGTATGTGATGGAGAATATAGTCAAATGCAGCTAGAAAATATCCTGTTAACAAGTAGACAAGTACTACAGATAAAATTTTAAGTGAAGATTATAAACAGTAGTTTTTATAATTGTGTTGGGAAAGATAATAGATTTATTCCTGGAACTGCCAAACAAACATGAGACCATTAAGGACATTCGATGGAATTTAATTGGAATTGAAGCACCTTCAAAATTAGAGGAACCTTTCATCTGTTTAGCTTTTAATGAAACATTTTACTTTTATTCTACTTTATTTTGATTGCTTTGCTGATTAAAGAAAATTGTCTGTTGTCACAAATCTTAAACAAAGGTGATCGCAAACTCTTTAGATAAAAGGAAAGATAGGTGGGATTATTTTAAATCTAAATCTAAAAATAAGTTGTCAAACGAAGAGCACATAGTTCTTTTTTCTTTTTTGCATTCAGTTCAGTTCAGATCAGTTTTAGTTAGCTCTTTATGTTGTTGAATATTTCATCCACACATTTTCCAGGAAAATTAAAATATACAAAATTCAAAGGGATTCTCTAGAAGAAGAAATCTTTAATGACCTGCTCCTTTCATATTTCAACAGAATAAATGGTGATAGTTAGCTATATTTGACATATTTCGATAAAGCTAACCCAAAATAACCACTACATATATATAGTTTTTTTTTTACTCTCAAAAAGGAAAAAAAGTCAGATACATTTTTTTATATGATGTGCTATAGGACATAAAAGTTGAATGTTTTGAATTACCTTAATATTAAATGTACATTTTTAAATAGATTTTGTGGAGATCCACATTTAATGTCCTATGTGTGAAACATTTTAGCATTAAGCTTCTAACCTCATTCTTCACTGTTAAACACGTTTACAACTTGTGGAATTAAGGACATGTTTAAACTTTCACATAAAATCAACTAATAGTCATTTTAAGACTTTCTTGTATGTGTGCATTTCTGACCAGAATCCCAAGAATGAAATAAAAGCATAGTAATCTGTAGATATTAAAATGCTGATTTTAAAGTGAATTTCAATGATTGAGTTAAGATGATAATGAATGGTTTTCCTGCAACATGTTTGCTTCTTTTTAATCTAAAAAACACAATAAATGAGCCTAAATTGTCATTCCTACGGTGCATCTTTCCTCTTACAACATTTTGGGTTTTATTGTTAATTAAATAATATTGTCTCAAAACGTTTTAACATAATTTTATAAACGTTTCTTGCAGCGTGACAACATTAGTAGCATAGTGCTTAATTTCAACATGACTAATTTTCCACAAAATACATTTTTGAACGCCTTCACTTTTGCGTTATTCAGTTGAGTTCATTGTATAGCGTAAATAACATAGAACACATAATACAGATTATTTCCATCTAGTCTAAAAAAATAAATAAGATCGGTGCTACTATCAGAAAGCGTTCATGCTTTCCCAGCTTTGCCGCTTTGACCACCGGAGCCACTTGGTAAACAGTCATCAATCACGTGACTGAATGTTTGTCACTTCAGCCAATCAGCTCCAGGTCCTCGAACAGCAATGGCGGAAACAACAAAGCTGAGTGGAAGCGACGCTCCTCCCAAACAACCGGCTGAAATGTCCAGCTTCAGGGACTATGTGTATGTGATGCTGAGGCTTCTTTCAGACTTTGGAAAACAGGTTGGTTAATAAGTTTTAGCTTGAGTTCACTCAGTAAAACTGGGCCTCTCATTCTCCCTCGATGGTTAGCATCATGCTAACACTGGTAGCAACACGATGCTAGCCTCGGCTAGCTCTCGGCTCATTCATTGTTATAATTCCGTTATGTTGTGGTCTGGTTTTTAAATCTTGGTTCTCAGGTAGCGTTGTGTTAAAACTTGTATCTTGTTGCGGTTAAATGTGTGTCAACAGTGGCTGCTACACTGATTTCTCACTAACCATTAATAAACGCATAAATAAGTCAGCGGCTGTATTCCTACAACATTGCCCTTAAATCACCTTTGCGAGTTGCTGTCTTAACTTGATGGGTTTTTAATTATTGCTTTAGGTTTTTATTTGTTTCGTCGAATTGTCTCAAAGCTGCCTCAGCCTTCTTGTTTCCAGTTTTAAAATAAAGGTACAATAAAAACGAACAAAGGAACACACACTGTTTAAGGTGGAAGAAGAACATATTTGCACTGTTTTCTACTTCATTACTGACCATTGCATTGCAAACAAGTGTGTACAATGTGGTTATCCGGAACAAAATGAATTTGACATTAAGTTAATCATATATTGCTGCCTAAAGAAACCTTTATTCTTTGTGGAACACTGCGAAAAAGTTTCCAGCAATAAAAGTCTCTGCCTACATGCATGTAAACTACCTTAACACTTTCCTGTCAGCTCAGATTTTTCCCAAAATGATCAAAATTACAAATTTGTTTATTACTAAGTATAACATTTCTATAATACATTTTTATTTTTATGTTAAATAAGTTTATTTTGAATAAGATTGCTTTGGATTTTAATTTAATTTTTTTACTTGATCACCAGGTCATCCCGGAAAAATATGGTTTTCATCAGCTTCTGGTTTTGAAAACATCAAACATTTAAATTTAATAAGAAATTGAAATAAGGAAATGGGGTTGATCATCTAAGTATCTTCATTCTTCCCTTTCATACATAAATCAAAACTGTTGACTCTGAATAATTTGTGTTATATTCTTGAAATAAAATAATAAGTTAGTCAAAATTGGAGTGAGTTGCTAGGCTTTCAATAAAAACAGGAAACTTGTCTAAGCCAGGAAAATCCTGAAATGTGTATTTCTACAATCTGTACCTAATCATTGTAACTTTAAACTGATTAGATGTTCTGCATTTTTTGTTTTCTTGTTGTTGTTTTTTTGTTAAATGATTACCCCTGACATGTTGCTTTACAATTTACTATATTTTTTATTTTATTTTATTTTTTCAGATGAAGCCCAGATTAGGAGAAGGTGCTTTGACAATAGAAGTCAACCACGCCGCTTTGAAACTGTCATCAACGTCAGAGGCTCACATTCACGGCTGTTTGCAGGAGCATATTGGTAAATTACAGGTAAAAATTGATGCATGTTTGCTTCCAGGGTCGGTTTATGTATGTACCTACTCTGAATAAGCTCTCATTTTAATGCCTGGATCTGAAGAGCGTTTGTAAAAAAGGTTTTGAGTTGATAAATATGATAAAAAACTATTTGCAATAATAAAGGGCTATTTTATTATGTATCATATTATACTTTTCTCTGTGTTATATGAATACATTTGGTGATTATGTGTAAGTGGTATTTATTTGTACCTTGTATTTTATTCATTTCTCTTTACTGCAGGTTGTTTCAGAAAGCCTCAGATCGCTCATGGAGTCTGAGTGTTTTACCTCTATGAAAGAAAGCACATCAGCTAAAGCTGTCATGTCATCCTCGTCCAAGGAGCAGACAGCTGCAATGTCAGAGCTCCACCAGCCCGACTCAGAGAGAAAGACTCTGGGTGATGACGTCATGGTCCAGATCAGAGCCGGAAAGTCAGAGGTTGGTCCGTGTTGATGGATCCGTCAGCTGTTCTGGCTGTGACATTTTAGAGCCCTTCACACTCCGTCAAGCCAAATGAATAATCATAAGTAATTGCTCTCGAGGATGTGAGCATGACGTGCAGTGAACGCTCGATGGGGACCTGATAGACCGGGTTTTGACACAGAATGAGAGGTGCTTTATGCTGTGCTGGGGTAGAACAGACCACATTGCTAGAGGGTTTTGAGAGAGGGCCAGGTCCTTGATGGATTATGAAGTGGATGCTCATTACTCTGAGATTGCATGTGGATGAAGGACAAGAGGCAGAATTCTGTTGTGCATTTATTTTGGTAGCCAAGCAAACTATATTCATATTCCATCATATAATGATTGAAGCAATCAGGATTTTCTTTTCCTTCCTGGATTAAGTTCTCACACTGCATTTCTCATTCTATGTAATACAAGTTACCACATCACCGTGTTCTACAACATTAAGTGGGAAAGAAACATTGTATTGTTCAAACCGATCAGTAACTCATCAGTCTATTGTGTCTTATTATCTGTGTTGTGTCTCCAGATTGAGCGAAGAATATCTGCATTTATGGAGCGCAAGCAGATGGAGATCAATGAAAACAATGTGCGCGAGTTTTGCAACGTGATCGACTGCAATCAGGGTGAGAACGGAGGAGAGGGTTGGAGGGGGGAATAGGGAGGGTTGGGGGCAGGGTGGAGAGGGAGCCTGCACACAGATTGCCAATGTTTGGGAGAGAGCTGATTTCCACAGGCGAGAGGTCAGGCTGAACTGCTCCAAGAGGGCGCCTGAAGTAGCTAACACGGTCGGCTTTAAAAATGCAACCCGCTCAGTGCAGAAAAACATGAGACGGGGGACCTGCTTGAAATTCAAAGCCTGTCTGAGACACCAGTAACACAAAATCAGGAGACGGTGCAGTTCATGTTTGATGTAAACTGTTTTTTTTGTAAAGACATTTCATTAAAATTGAGAACTCTTATGTGTCATTTTTTTGTGGAATTTCATCGATTGTAGAAAACAGCTGTGCGAGGACAGATGCAGTGTTTACTCCTTACCCAGGTTTTAAAAGCCACGTAAAAGGTAAGAAGACTTGCTGGCTTAATTTATCATTTCCATTAAGAGTGTTCATGCATCTTTTGATTTATACCAACCTACCAAATACTAAATTCAAGCTGTCATTCCGTTATTTTAAACTCTGATACATGATGACAATCAGGATTTGGTAAATTGCGCAGATATCTTGATGTTGTTCGACTCACTCCTGCTACCCCTGAGTTACAGCCTTTGTGTATGTTCCTTGGCTTGACAGTATCACGAGTAGTTAACACGTATGGGCCCCAGACGCGTAGCACGGGGGGCCAAAGAGAGACCGGGGAGCCACAAAAGGGGCCAGCGTCCAGAGACTGTGGAAATGCAGCCATAGAGGAGCGACTTCAAAACATCGAGGTTCATCTCAGACTTCCATCCGGTGAGAGAGCCATGAAAAACTTATCTTATAAGCACTAAGGTTTTAGATGTTGGTTTGAATTGTTATCTATATAATCCCAGAAACAAATGTAAGTTTAACAAAATTGAAATAAAAAATGTTCCAGTTAAGCCCAAAAGGAGGTAAAGAAAATTAAAACCGGTAGTTTAAATAAGGGGTGACCAATACGTCGATCGATCACGAGAGGTGCGCCACTCGATCAGATGACCCCATCCATCCTTCCGTTTATTTTTTTTATTTACATACTTTGCAGCCAACTGATGCGCATTTAAGCACGCAAACACACGCTTACTCTACGTTAGATTTGCGTTAGCCGCCTTAGCAAACTACGGTGTCACATAGGGAGTCTGCCAGTCTCTATTAGCACAGGCTAAGCTAGAGGGCACACATGGCACAGTGGCCTAATGCAGCTATGCCAGAAAAACAAAAATGTATCATAGATTACATTTAAATGATAGTTCATCCTAAAAGGACAAAATATACAATACAATTATTTTAAATAATATAAAATATTATTTAAATAATAATCCCTTAGGATTAATAATGAATTAATCACTATAGCAAAAATGTAAGCTGTGTAAATACACTGATATGGAGTATTGATTGAGTTTGGAGGCTAGAGAAGCCACAAGGATTGATCTTCCAGATCTGAAAGTAATTCCCAGATAAGATCTCAGACTGTTCCGTTGCATTTTTATTCCTCCAGAACCTGTCTCCATGCTCTCATCTCTGACTTCCATCTTTTAAGCAGCTCGCAAGCTCAAAGTGTGGACACCCCTGGTTTAAATGAATAACACAAAATGAAGCAGTTATGTAAAATTATAAAGTATATAAATCTGGACTTTCCAACTTCAGTTCTCAACATCTATTGTTCTACAGGTTTGTCTGAACGATGAGCTTGTTACCAGGTCTTTGCTAAAGTTGATGGTAGCAGAATTTTATCGAGAAGTTTCAGCACAGCAGATCTCAAGCACTGGATTAGAGAACCTTGACAAAAATAAATTCATTATTGTTGTTTTCTGTTTTGTTTTTGTTTTTCTTTCAGTGGGGCCAGTCCCTTTGAATGTATACCAGAGGCTGAAGAAGCTGGAGGATCGCATCCTAGAGTTGGAAGGACTCTCCCCCGAGTATTTTCTGTCCACTGTGAGTCCTTGGGGTGTATAATATATATTAAAAAAAGCCTCTCCCAATTTATTAGTGTCATTAGTAGAGGTGGTTTTTTTTAAGTTTGTGGAAAAGAAAAACTTTTTACCTGTCTGTGGCACACCAACCATGTATTTTTCAGGCGGGAAGGAGTTTAAATGATAGACGAAAATGTCATAAGTAGGGTAGTCCTGTTTTCACTTTGCTACAAGCAAAATTATGTTGGGAGATCTTTATCTTTATCTTATTCAGGGGCAGAAGAGCTTCAGAGTTAAAGGGTGAATGGATGGAGCGAAATTAAGGGTAACCTGTGAAAGGCAGCATAAGACTTGAGGTTGGGGCAAAAATGACAACCAGTTAGAGCTACAGTGGAGCACCCCTTGTGGAAACCCCCCCCCCCAAAAAACAAAATAATCTTTGGCAAGGCTTGAAAATTGTTGCGTCCCGTTCTTTAGCTGTTACACAAATCATAAACTACAATCCCAAAAATACATGAAAGATTGTAGTTGTAACGTGACGTAATGTTATGAAGCTCATATAAATATAAGAACACTTTTGAACGAGCAGTAAATTTAAGGGAACTCTGGCAGTGACCTATTTGCCCACCTAACTGTGCCGTTTAATCCCACACAGTACATTCAGATATACCTTCCAGCAACCACTCAACACTTAACGGTCCTCTTTTGGGAGCACAGGTGTCTATACCATTTCATGCAATTAGCACAGCGTCTAGTGTCGCATCTTGTGTCTGAGCTGAGGGCCTCTGCAATGGATCATCATGGTGTCACTATATATGTGTATATTGCTGCGATTTTCACCTCATTTATTGGAGCCCATTTAGGCCACTTCAGTCTCTGCTATTGTAAAGCGGCAGTCGTATGCCTCCTTAGATTTAAATAGTCAGCTGGTGAAACATTTCATCTAAGAGAGATGCTAACATGAACGGAGATCTATTTCCACTAACTCTATATAGTTGTTTACCTTACATGTAGTAAAGCGAAGCGCTGGCAGCTGGGGCGGACGTTTGGATTTTCTACTGACTAGCTTGCATGTCTTTATGTTTTAATGAAAAACGACACAGTACGCGAAAGTAAGCAAGAACTTAGAATCACCGTGTTAAAAAGAAGCTTTCAAAGATGATTTTTTTTTTTTAAGATTTATGATGACCAAATTGCTGTGTGGAGTGCTGGCTAACAATTGTTTCAAACTGAAATCTGCTTACTGAGAGGAGTCTGTGAGATGCTAATGGAGTTTCCTCTTTTATGCTTGGCTACATCAACAGATTTCACTACTCAAGTTGTGCTTAGGCAGGTTAGAAACAAAAGGCATTTAGTTAGATGTACTTAACCATTTAGCCCATAGCAAGTCCAGTGAACTTTTATATATTCATATGTCAGCCATAATTATAATTAGTTTGGTTTAAGATGACATTTTTATTAAGTAAAAACACAGCTACTTAAAACAACACATGTGTAATACTGAACAAGTAGTTATCCAAAGAGTAAAAAAATTAATCACATTTACAAAATATACAAAACTTTCACAGTGACTAAAAAAAACAAGATTTTCAGTTAATTACTAATGTTAGAGGACCTTTACTTAAAGAGTCTAAATGTGTGTGGGAGATTTATTCAGCAAGCATTTCATAAATATAGGAAGGAGCCCGATCGTTTAAAGCTTTAAACCGATGTGAAGTATTTTAAAATCAATAATTTTACCTGAGAGCCAGAGAAGAGATTTTAAGGACTGTTTTAATGATCCTGGAAGAATATAGTTATCTAATGTTATTGGTTTGAAAGCATATGTAGTTTGTTGTGATAAAACAAGGCAGGTACTTTAATGCACCTTGGTTTTATTAATATTTATGTTTAATTAGTATTGATTTCAATTCAAACTAAAAAAGATTTAGGTAATTAGGAGATTCAAAGCGATGACTAATCTTGGACCTCTTCCTTATCTTAAGGAAGAGGTCAGTTAATGTTTGACATCAGTGAGTCAGTAAGTTTTTATAAAATGTTACAGACAGCAGGTACAGAAATGTTTATCTGCATCAGCAGATATACGTTTCACTGGAGCTACAAACATGTGAGCCAATACAAAAAATGGAGGTCAAAAGTTGATATATGAGTCGAACAGAGGGCTGAGAACAAGTCTCTGTGGAACTCCACAAGACACAAAATGTTCTACTTTAAAGTGCTAAATATAGCCCAGACCAGTGTC
The DNA here is from genome assembly GCA_032876305.1 of Orestias chungarensis. Lineage (NCBI taxonomy): Eukaryota > Metazoa > Chordata > Actinopteri > Cyprinodontiformes > Cyprinodontidae > Orestias > Orestias chungarensis. Next base: position 1,899,101 of record JAVLVB010000657.1, read on the forward strand.
TAATATAAAAATCAGAGCGTTTATTTTCCATTTACTTCAGTTTGTCTGATTTATACCTCATATTACACCTGTGCTAGATCAGCACAGTCCATCGAGCTTAGATTTGAAAAGCTAACGGAGTCTGTCCAGCATGTTGGTTGTCTAAGAGTGCTTGAGATGCTGCATGTCTCCTCACACTAGTATTTCTCAGCACAGCATGCCGCTTCTCTGCAAGTGCTGCTCTCCATCTGCCTTTGACTCGCATGTTTTTGTGAGCAGAGCAAGAGATGTCGAGTGTCTTTGAATAAATGAATGAAGATGGGGGGGGGGTTATATTCAAAGTCTCCTCCCCCATCTCTCTTGTTTTTTCTCTGCTGTAGTTTGGTGTTTAGTGAAAATGCCACACAGTTGGCCCATGATTTCAGGAGCAACATTCAAAAAAAATTTTTAACCTTTTTAACCAGGGACATTTTCAGAACAATACTCCCTCTATTGTCAGAATATCCAATATAAAACATCTAAAGGTGGAAAACAGGTTCTCATTAATCAAATGCCAAGTCTAGGTGCCATTGCATACATGCCTGTTTTTGTCTTATCAAGGGATTTAAAGTCTAAAAGTTAGCTTTATTATACAAATCAACCAGTATCGATGTTTGCTTGCATTGCAGAGTCATCTCCACAAGCGGCCTAAGACGTCTTCTGCTCAGGTTAGTAGTTTTCCGTTTTCTTAACTACTGTTTTATCCGTTTGTAAGCATCTGATCAAACCACGTTGTTCTTCAGGCCTGCAGTCTGACAGAGCTGGACGAGAAGATCAGCGCAGTGAAAGCGGCGCTCCTCAAAAGGGTTTCTGATTTTGAGCCGGGATACAGCACCGATTGTCCGCTCTGATCCACGTGTCAGCACAATAAGAACCAGTCATGCGTTCAACACAAGCATTGTGTGCCTGATAATTAAAACGCGTCAAGTCAACAGATGCATCCATAACTTCAAAATTCATTTCAACTCTGTAGGTTTGCATGGGTCCAAATCACAAATATCCAAACATTCAGAACCAGCTCATGTAGTCAGATTGTGTTCCGAATAAATAATGCTCGGTTTAATTATGATAAAATTCAAAAGTCAGTTGACCGTGTAATCAACTTATCTTTCAAAGGAAGGCTAGGATTGAGTGACTTTGCAGCAATCCCTTATCTAAAGGAAGCATGTTGTTACAGAGAATTGCTAAAGTGTGTTTTCCCCCCAATATTACATGTTTTTAATTGCTAAAATACTCTATTAGAAAACATTATAGGAGCACTTCAAGCCAGTTAAACAAGTGTATTGATTTGGTTTTAATTCAGATGCAAAGGGGAGTTGGTCAATCAATATTGGTAGCAGTAAAGTGATGACGGGTGTACTGGAAGGGCTCCAAATTTATTGAACTCCATCTAAAATTGGTTTTCACTAGTTTTAGATTTGTCTGGTGTCAATGTCACTATTGAAAACATAAGGTGGCTCCTGATCCCTAAAGGTTGCACAGGTCACGCTCTAGTACCATCAGCATGCCATGCCAGGAGGTCTGCTGTATCTGTTAGCCCTGTCTAAAGAGCAGGGGGAGTCTCTGAGAGGTGTTTTTTAACCATACACCAGGACTGGTATCGAGCACCACCAGAGCCCTACTAAATAACCCCAACAAGCCTTGGTGTGAATGGCTCTGATCAAACAATCAGGAAAAAAAGACCTGAGAGCACAGCGTCCTCCAATGGGCCTAGTGCACACTGCCCGGTTCTGCGGAGCCCAACGGGAATTTGCCATTAAATATAACAATATGCAGGCTCACCACTGTCACTGAGTACTTTCCAGAAATTACAGTAGTTTCACCCTGAGTGCAGGTTATAGATGTGGAAAACTTTTGTGGGTCACGGATGATCTGGGAAGGCATATCCATGGATGTGAAACTGGGACCTCCAAAGGCTTAGAAATGGCCTTCTGACTTGTTTGGTATCTGGATAAAATGAATGAGCCAGTAACAGAACCAATGATTGTCCATATAGGCCTGAGTTACACCTGGTGTAACTAAATGACCAGATTGCAGTGATGAGAGCATGGAGACAGGTTCTGGGGGAATAAAAATGCAACGTAACAGTCTGAGATCTTATCTGGGAATTACTTTCAGATCTGGAAGATCAATCCTTGTGGCTTCTCTAGCCTCCAAACTCAATCAATACTCCATATCAGTGTATTTACACAGCTTACATTTTTGCTATAGTGATTAATTCAGTTCAGTTGATGTTTTTATTGTTGTAATAACTTGAATCTGCCTTCTTAATTCACCTTAGAGACACCTTTGTTCATATTGTTCCAAGTGCTGGTATCCGATAGATGGAAAATCACTAAATATTAAGTGTTGAACATAATTTGTTTTAAAAGCCTCACATTTTCTTTTCAGTTTAAGCATCAGTCTCTTCAAATTTAATTATTTTGTTACTTTAAATAGACACTATAACAAAATAAATTATAACTGGAAAAATGTTTCTTTTTTAATCGAAGTCTTGGTAATGTGCAGTAATGATGGGAAGGTGTGTGTGTACGTGTGTGTAATCGAGACGAACCTCTGCGAGAGCACCTGATTTATCTTCCCGACCGCTGTGTGACGATGATCACCCCTAATGGTTGTCATTATAACAAATGACCTGATTACTGAAACTCTGTTTGGAAAACATACTGGAGACCCAACAAACCAGCATTAAATGGGACGCCGCTGCGTTTGACACTGTGACATGTACATAAAAGGCTTGTGCGCTGAGTTTTCACAGAGCAAGTCGCTGAAGGAATAATTATACGTTTTCCCCTGCATGAGAGAAACTTGAGGAGCTGCTGCGATTTGGGAGAACTTGCCTCTGATTTGATAGTTTTATATTTATCTGTTGTGATGGCGACATGTCTGTCCTTAGAACTTCATAACCCTCATTGAAGCTCACTTTTTAATTTTGTAATTATACTCTATAAGTTTCTTGTATAGACATAAAGAAAGAGGAAAACAAAAACTACCTTCAGGAAAGGATGAAACAGCTAAGATAGAATTCCCAACCCAGACATCTACTTTGCAAAAGAGTCACATAATTGAATCCTAAGAAATTGAAGATATTTAAAGGTTGGTCAACATGAACACTGATTTACTAATAATTTATGGTGGAAGAATTAATTGTACACATGCAACATCCACCACAACTATTATTTGGTTTGCAGACTCTTTGCGGAAGTTGCCTAACACGGAGCTTTGGATATTTTTGTGTGTTCAAAAGTATTTTTGCAATAAAGGAATATTTGTTTATTGGTATTTAGAGTTATATGTGTAATATCTCTTTAAAATTGATCAGATTTACATTTAAAACATTAGGAAAAGTCCTTATGATAGTTATCTCAGAATAATTTAGTTTAATTAGACATTGAAGCTGCTGTCTGTCTAAACAAAATATTATTGTCGTGGATAAAAGAATGATAGAAAAGGAATCTTCATAATACATCAGCAGATGTATAATTACTGAAAGTTGGTTGGAGTTGTGTTTGGGACAAATTTGGAAACGAATGCACTTTTTCATAGTATTTTAGGGTTATGGCTTTAGCAGGTATGTTTCTAAGAGTGGGAAGTTAAGGCCTCCTCATGTCTGCTCCTATAAACAAAATGTTTGTGTTGCATGCTGATAAATCGAAAGCTGTATCAGCTTCTGTCTGATAACCCCTTAAACCAAAATTCAGGCGAAGTTGACTCAAGCTAAAAACGTGGAATTTTGTTCTTGTTTTTTTTAAACCTTACTGAATTAAAGTGTATTTTTTAATGAATTATATTGCAGGTGTGACAAAGTGACAAGTACAGTGATGTTCACCATTCACACTTCTTTTGAAATGACTGTAACTCCCCTTCCTCTTCTTTGTCGTCGCTCTTTTTACATCCTGTCAGGATTTATTTCAGACTTGATTGATAGAGTGACCTGAATAAAACAGAAGATCTTGCATTCTGATTTTTTTTTTGAAAGATATTTCCTTCTCAGAGCGGAAATGGGGAAATTTCTTTTCACCCCCGTCTTTCAGGTGTACTCAGCTTGTCGATGGCTCTGTCCGTCTCTCGCTCATAGAACTGCAACCCTTGGAGCAACGAGGGGGCCACAATGTGTGCAGAAAAAGGGGTGAGGGGGTGGGCTGGGCACTTGAGCTCTGCCGATGTGAGCGTGGGGAGAGGGTTGGGTATTCTCATTGTTCCCTGGAAGCTTTTGTCTCAGACGCAGCCCCCTTATGAGGGTTAATGAGGACAAATTGGTCTGAGTGTAACAAATGGATTATGGAGCGGGACAAAAGCTTGAATTTGGTGTGCTGCTTTTGTTGGGATCTACCCATCATCTGCCTACTGAGCCCACGGTGCAGACAGCAGCCCACTATGACATGAATTGCTAAATATCCTACGGCCTTTATCTGGTCCAAGATGTATCTTGCATGAGACTTTCTTTAGGTACATCTCATTAAAATGTAATTTACACAACAATCTAATATGCTCTCCCTGGTTTATCTCCAAGCTGCTAATTTCCTAAAGTCAATATGTCGACATTAGTGTCACTGGTTAGTGCTCTAGGGAGGGTTGTATGTAGTGTATCCTTTTAAATCCACAATGAGCCACTCACTTCCTATTGACTATGTAATTCCTGCCCGTCAATCAGTCCCCCTCCTGATCCGTGTCTTGAAATGTACTTGGGAAGCTCGGTAAAAGGACACAGAGGTGTTCCTTGTCTTCTGTGCGTCCAGTTGTATTTTTTTTTTTTTTTTTTGTGGGGTCGAAGGAGAGGATTCATATCCATTCATATCTCACAAACTCTTAATGGCCTCCAAGCCCTCCAAAAAGAAAGCTCTTTCCTGTGACTAGTCAGCTCCAGTCTTTATTCATCTGGGGCTCCGTGTCAAAAAAGACTGTTGCTCGTTTGTGCCCCGAACAATGAGGAACAAGGCTGAATCTCTGGCTATGAACAAAAGATGGAAAACAGGCTTTTCACACTGCAGAACATTAGATTCTGACACATTTTGCCGTGGCAGTTTTTTTTTTCCTCCCCATCCTGAGTGCTCTGGCTCCGGTCTCATAAAGAGACCACCTGTTGCCAACAAGCCTGTTCTTCATTACTGACAGGCCTATTGTCGCAGGATGAGGAGCACCACAGGCTAACTTTTTTAAGTTAACCCTGCTGCAGTTTCAAAACCTTGCCAATTGGGAAGCACAGATTACGTGTTCGCGCTGGAAAATACATTTTTTGCTCATAATTTTGTATGTGGCGCATGAGCAAAGGCTGTGAGGGAAGTACTTCATTCGCGTACTTGTTAGTCACAAATGTTACAAACCGTAGGGCTTGGATTTGGATGGATTAAATCAACCACAGCGAGGTATTTTAAACCACTTTCAGGGATTTTGTGGCGGCTCTTTTTTGTTCCTTTTACAAGCAAATTTGAGCTTTTTAAAACTATACGCAAAAGTATTTACATGCATTGGACTTTGTTGCATTTGTTACATTACAACTACAACCATATGTTTTTTTTTTGTTAACACCATGTGTGGTACATGATCACTAGTAGTACCTAACATTCAAATGTAAATATTAAATGGGTTTCATAAACCTTTTTACAAATGGAGATCTGAAAAGTGCGACATGCATTAACATTTAAGTCTTTCTTGAGCTAATATTTGTGTAAATAGCTTTTTTTCTTATTTATAGCTGTAATATTTTCTGTTGTGTCACTGAACGCTGATTATCAATTATCAGGGATTCTTAGTGAAATTTAGACAGGGTTTTTAAACATCTGTGATAGATTATGTTGCACATATTTACATGTTTTGAATAACTCCTATCTAAACTAGCTTTATCTTGCCCCTCGTATTTAAATACACCCCAAGGCATGATGCTGCCACCACCGTATTTTACACTAGACATTTTACACTTTTCCACCACCCATACTGCATGAATAGTTACTTCTACGGCCTGTGGTGCTTATGTTAGTTGTTTCATTTTTTGTTGTTGTTGTTGTTGTTTTTTGTATAATCCTTTTATTTGCTTTCTCCTGTCAAAAAAGATTCCCAAGAGATTCTTCTCATAAGTTATCATGACGTTCTCAGTTGCTTGTCTGGTAAATGTTGCCCAGTCTGGGTATAATTTAAATGTAAATATTTCCTGCTTTATGTTGGTTTATCATATAAAGTCCAATTAAACAGATTCAAAGTTTGTTTAAGAAAAGTTCCATGGGTGTGAATACTTTAGCAACTTGTTGAAAGCACGATAAAAGAAATACCTTGATGGATATATGATGCAATCAAGCATGTAGCTCTGTTTTGAACTGATTCTGATAAATACAGTCTGAAGGAAAACAAGCAGGTTATTTTATTTTTTTTATTTTTTTGTCTGATTGTGTGAAGGTTTCCGGGTTAAATGATTTGTTTATATAGCTCTGAAAAAAATCCAAAATTTCTAAAGGCAGTGTTAAAAACAGCAAATACCGTCATGGTGCTCATTTTAAAGTGTATCCAGCCCATTTGTTGCTTCTTCACAAACATCCAGAAGAACGGGGGTGCATGCACCTGCAAGCATCCCCCAAAACGCACACAACACAAGAGAGGATACCCCTGCAGACCACAGACTTACAACAAGAGGCAGTCAGCTGTGCGCTGTGGCCCTGCTGCATGGTCTCCAGGCACTCTGGAGTTAAATGTTCCTGTGATATTGCCAGGAGGGAGCAGCGGGAGTTGAATTCAGGCAATTACAATCAAGTCAGGGCATAGTTAGTGCGTGGGCCCTGGCAGCACCTGAGCTGGATGCTGATGAGACACTTAGCCCTAAACCCTCATGCATTGGCCCAGGCACTGCGTCGAGCGAGCCCTCTGCCCCACCACCCCTTTCGCCGACCCCCACCCCCAGCTTCCCCTTCTCTCCTTCTCCTCTGACAGCAGCAGACCCCCTACTGGACACTTCCACTTCCCTTCACCTCATTTAGGCCTCTAGAGCTCTCTCACCCTCTCCGGCCCTCACATTGCAATACTCCTGCTTTATATAGGTGGCGTGGAGTACTGCACTCAATCACTCTTCATTCATTCACACTGTACAATAATAGACTGCTACTTTGATATTGTCCTTCAAGCACCTGTGCATTGCAGAGCTTCAAACCTGTGCTGTGTCACTGCAAGTTCTCCAGAAATATGTCAAGGTTTACTTCTCTTAAATGCATAAAAAACAGCAGGAACATTTACAAAAGAGGAGCAGCTTTACTACAGTCTGAGTCTCCCCTGCCTGACTCAGAGATTTTTATTCAGCAAGATGTGGTGTGCAAGACCCATCACGCAATTCTCTCTGCACATCCATTCATTTGCAGGTGCGGAGCGTAGAACCGAACCTCCTGCTGCAATCTAGCAACAGAACATCCAACAGTGTTGTACCGCTCAAAGGTTTAATATGTTACGTTGACGTGGCAAATCTGTATGTTATTAAGATTAGATTTTACAGACAGAGTAACTGAGCTTTAATTCAACCGTTCTGTTTGATTTCTGACTGTACTTTTACTCTGGGTGTTTTGCAGCCTATAACAGGTTTTCTCCTTGGATACCTGCACTGACCTTAATCCATGCTTCTACATCTCTGCAACAGAAAGGTATCTCCACATCGTTTTGCCATGGATGGCGCCATGTTCACTCAGTGATCTTCATGATGTTAGTTTTCTGCCACATGTTATATTTTGCATGAAGGTCAAATATTAGAAATGTTGTCTCTTCCGACGTAAACTGTTAATTACTATAGCTCCTCGCTGAGGTACCATTAGTCTTTTGGTTGCTTATCTTATTAATATTTCATGCTCATGTGTTGGTAGGTTTATAGTTGTGATATGAATTTAAAGGTGAGGTATGTGCTCTGTTGGATATTTAAAGCTAGGTACTGTTTTTATTCCTTAACCCTAGTTAAAACAAGCGTTAATGCTAACACGTATCACTGTTTCCAAGTTAGAAAGAAATAGTTCATCACTAGGCAGATGTTTGAGATTATGAAAATAGAAACTTTTACAGTCCCATTAGTGTGGCTATCGAAACTAAGGCCCCATCTAATTTTACCCATCGGTTTACGACATAACAGTTCCCAAGAGGAGTCAGAGAAGAGAGATTAACAAAAAGGTCTATGCCTACATTGTTAAGCAAAACGAGGTATTTTGTATTTTTGATCAGCTGCAGATGCGTGAGGTCCTGGAAGGTCAGTAAACTCCTTAAACTGCAGATAATACCAGAAACGAACGGTTTTCTCAAAGAATAATAATATAGCCCACATACCTTCAACCAAACGTGGATACTTCCATTAACAAAAATGATTATTTTTAAAACCCTTCAGACACCCTATACTCATGCAAGGAACTGTGACTTCATTTGTAGGAGTTGAACTTACCTGATGTGCTATAGTAAGAGAAACAGAGAGGTGTTTTTTGAAAATCTATAACAATGTGGAATCAGGCACCACCACAGCAACACTCTTAGCCCTTTTTTCCCCCTGATAAGAGTCTCTCAGCTCTTTCTGAGGGAAAGCCTCCTGGTTTCCTCCCTCTCTCTGCCACCACACTTTGCTGACGTATCATTAGGGTTATAATGGACAGGCTTACACGGAACTTCGATTGCTAAGGATGTATGGATTTATTGATAAAACACAAGATATTTTGCATGGTAAGATCTAAAGGTGGCGACTGAAATAAGGGGCCATAGGAGAGATTTCACTCACTGATTCTTGCTCTATTCTTTCAGTGTGCATGCATCATTCATGTGTCACTTTAGTGCCATTTCTTGTGAGATTGCTAGCTTTGCTCCTCAATCTAAAACTATTGCCCATGTGTGGCAGCGCTTGTTAGTTAGGACTGGACATGGTATTTGGTAGATCCAAGGGGAAAGGTGGGACACCTCTTTCACAAATTTTGCCATAATGGCTGTCTTTTGATTTGTCCTGGACTTTGAAGACTAGCAGGGATTGTCTGTTTGAAATTATTCCATTTTGACGGTGAAAAAAGAAAATGGATTGTGCTGATCCTGTTTTGTTCCTGCGGTAGGGGACGAGGAAGGGGGTTTGAGAGGGGGTGGGGGGCGGCTGCAGTATTATCCAGAGCTGACACGGTTGGCGAAGAGGCAATCACAGTGGGCCCTCGCTCTGACAAAAACACTCCATCTGCAAGGAGAGGAGGAAATCATACCACAATGATGTCTGACTCTTCTGCCTCACTCTGGCAGCTGGGCCCTGGGACCCGCGGACTGGCAACCGCCTCCACAACGGCTTCTATACAAACACACAAACACCACACTACCAAATCAGCAGCTGTAACACACAAAGGCAATGCACCTGCCTTTACACAACAACAGCAAAGCCTATGGTCTAAAAGTTTCTTTGACTGATAAAAACTAGTTAGGCTAGTAATTTTACCAGTAATAGTATCAACACATAGTTATTACTCTGGTTAAACGTGTGTCTTATTCGTGGCTGTAGAATGAAATAGGTTGTTTTTAAACAGCACTAATAAAATGTTTTGAATTTAACTAAGAAAAATCGTTGGAAAAATGTGTTTCGTTTTTTTACTAGGGTAGATGTGTAATCAATATTTATGAGTAGAAATGTTGTAAGTTCGAAAACTTAAACTCAACTCTACCTAATTATTAATGCATTTTACTTAATTTAATTAATGTTGTTTGCTTAACAATCAGATTCCTAAAGTTTTGGCACAGCAGTCAATTCCAAACAACTTTTTATTTAAATATTTAAATGTACAATCTTACAATTGTAAGGTCTGTTTCAATGTTTTTAAAGAAAACCATGTCTTTATCAGCAACAGCAGGCTAAGTATTACGAAGCTATGATAGTTTACTTTAATATTTTGACATTAGCATTAGCGCTGTGACAAAACTAGGTAAAACTGAAATTCTTGCTTCAACACAATAATTTTTCCAACCATGTCTTCTAACAGATGTTAAATGTTCCTAAAATAATATATGCATCCATAGTTCAACCTGTTTAAGCATATATTTAATATTGAGAGACATCCATTCAGTCAATTATGATGTTGGTAAGACTTGTTTTCCAAAAAAAGTTTTATTTTTTTTATTTTATTTTAGTAAACCATTATTAAAAAATTAAATTTAGTAGTGCAAGGATACCTGCAGCTCATACTGTAGGAAGAGATCATTTAAGAGGGTTCCGGAAAGAGAAGTAAGGTTTCCCAAATCAGGAAACAGTTTTTTCAAGAATCTAATTGGAGATAAACATTACATCTTATGTTTGATGCATTTTCTCATTACTCTGATTATGCTTTCCTAATTTTACTGTCACCCTAATACCAAAAAGAAAGAAAAAAACCTTCAAATTTACTACAACCTTTTACCAATAAAAAAATCCCAACCTCTGCTTTAATTTATTTCTATTCAGTGTAAAATCCCCCAGATTGAGTTTGAGCAAAGTATGTAAGATTTTTAAACCAAAGTAATCCATCAGATTGTAAATTTAGTGCTTAGCTAGTTGACATATTCCCACACTTTTTTATCAAGCAGTGAAAATGCTGCTAGATGAATGAGTTTAAAATGGCAGAGGTTTCTTCTTGGCTTGTGTTTTCAACTCCTGTAAGCCAACATGAAAACATCCGTTTTTGTCTACTCTTTCCTCACAGCATGGAACAGGAACTACTGCATTTTATATTTCAAAATAAGAACCTTGTACATAAACAAATATTGTGAAGTGTTAAACTCTCACCTTCACATCCGAGGCTCATGGTAATACCTATTGACATGGTAATATGTTTATCTTAATTAGGAACAAAACATAAAACCTTGTTTTGATAATGTAAATCTTGTGTCACAAGTGAATAATAATAATTACTCAAATTTGAATCATCTTATCGCCTCATGTTTAATACAACAATTATGAATTTTTTCTTTTTTTTTCTTTATTCATCTTTTTTTTTTTTTGCAGAAAACAAACATAATCTGTTGGTTAAAGACACAAACGCAGCGAGAAAACTAAGCATGTTTCATGACCTGTTAGCATTCTGTAGTGTCATCTGCTTCCCTCTGTGTCCCATACCTGGGGATCAAACGCACCTCTTTGTGAGTAAGGCCTGACCCCCCACTATTAGCAAACAGAGAAGAGCCCAGCTGACACCACTCTTGAGATGCGCCATGTAGACGGAGGCCTGTGATTACGGCACAATCCTGTGGAGACAACCCTCCACTGCGCTACAACCACACACACACACACACACACACAGACAAATTCACCTGCCCCCACCCCCTCCTCTAATACAGACTCACCCACCTCTAAAATAAATGTTAATCTCTCTCCCAATTGGCTGCCTCTGAGACCTCGTTGACATATATAGAGCCATCTCTTAGCCATGAATAATCAATGACCATATTGCCAGAACAGGTCATTTCTGCTCGCTATTACAGTTGCAGATTAGAGACTGGATGTTATATATTCTGTGAAAAAAAAGTGTGCCACACTTTTTTTTTCCTGTGTGTGTTTTGGAGTATGGATGGAGAAGCCCTCTGAAAAATACAACGTGGCTCAGAAGAATATGCGGGGCTCTCGGGTGCTTCCATAGTGCCACATGAAAACCAAGGAAGGTAAAGCAAGAGTGGGGATTAATTTGTTGTGTGAGAGGCACAGGCTCAAGTGGGTCTTCCAATAGCAAATTAGCAAACCCTCATTTCAAAAACCCTTATACATGCTAGAGAAGACTAATTCACAAAAACAAACAGCATGCACATGCATTCAGTGTCTTCTTTCAAGGTGAAAGACTAAAGACCCATTTTTGTTAATTTTGGGGGGAAAAAATATTTCCTGACACCAATCCATGGACGCGCGCACACGCACACACACACACACACACACACACACACACACACACA
>JAVLVB010000657.1:1912911-1926239 GCA_032876305.1 Orestias chungarensis
GGGGGGGGGGGGGGGGTAGTGAGTGAACTTTAGTCCTTCAAAGGTTCTATTTGGAGGGTAAAGTTTAACAACTCAACCACGCCTGTTGAGCATGTGAGTGGTTATTTATTTGCTGGTTTAATTGAGTAGTCACAGCTAGCAGCCAAGACAGAGAAGTGTTAATATTAATGTTTTGTAGAGACATTTCTTTTTAATGTTACTCGCTCCAAAAAAAGTAACCAGTGTTTTTGTTCTGATGTACCAAAAAAAAACAATATTCAGGGTTTAAATCTGTGTCGTGAACAACATGTGAGCGATACTGTTTTATTGCACTTAAATCATATTTTTCCTCTTTGTTTTATGCCTGTCTTTGTGTGCAGGCATAGTCAAACCTGCATGTTTCATTCAGAGCCTGGGCAAATTATTCACTTGTGCACATAGCATTCCTCCACTCCTCAGGCACACCCAACAAACAGACCAACAACAATGTGGACTAAATGATTTTAGTGTTAAAAGCCTTTCTTTTTGTTCTTCCCCGTGTTTCTCCTTTCTGCTTGCTCTTTCTCTTTTTAACGTACGGCCCTTTGTTAGGGAGTCGTGCTAATCTAGAGTAAACGTCATTAACTGTTTGCTCATATCGCCCAAAGAAAGTCTGCTGTAGCCTTCTTTGTCTCCCTATCAGTTGTTTTAAGAAATGTTTGTGCCATAGCGGCGTGGTCAGTCAGAGCCAGAGGCTTTCATGTGCCGTCTCATGTGAAGAATTACCTGCGGTGACCCAAAATTCAGACCCTGTAGTTGTTGTTTCAGGAGCTAAAGTGTAAAAAAACTTAAACTGTTCCCCTTTGTTAAATATCATGGTTTCTATTGATTACATTTTGTTATTACTACATAGTTGATGAAAGTGTATATGTAATTTTCTATATTGCAAGATGTGCAATTACTGGATATTAAAATACAGTTAAATGTTGATTAAATTCACTTGTTACTGTATCTATAAATATAAATGTCAATTTGCGTTGTTTGTCCTTTCCTTTTGTGAAAATTACAACAAAAGACATTCATCATAGGTTGCCTTATAGTGTATAAATCAATACAAGCCATTGACACTACTTAAGCAGTGAAACTGTGTTTACTGTTGAATGTTTAGAAACTGATTAACTAAATCTGCTCATTCTTCTGACTTGTAGAATTGCAAGCAACCCTTTTAGTCATACATTGAAAACAGCCGAAGACGTCTTGATTTTATTTATCGTTTTTTATTTTGTCAATGCCAGTTTAATACTTTGTGTTAAGTGGGGAGGTTCATCGTCGTTGTTTTTTGTTTTCACATTATCCTTTGCTTTGGTTGTTACAAATGTACAAAAGTGTCTCAAAACCAGTTAAGAAGAAGAAGAAAAGTGTTAAGAATAAGGGCAGAGGTTGGCCTGAATCTTAAATCAATGAAGAATTTAGATTAATTGATTATTTATCACTTAATTTCCATATTTTTGTTGTATTTGTCAGGTTTTATCATGGTAGTCCTAACCCTACTGCTTTATGTGTTTTGACTTTTGAGGCTCTAATATAGGCATCCTTTGCTCTTCTTCACTGCTTCCAAAACACATCAGAGTAACTTAACATTTTCTTACTTACGCTAACAGTTAAAAATGGTGTCTGCAGCGCTCACAGCGACCTTTCTGCTCTCTAATTTGCAGCCTTTATGTGCCCAAACGCACACAAACACATCCACACCTCTGCACACCTCCACATGATCCCATTTCTCTGTCAAAGGCCCCGTGCGTCATATTTACCGAGCAGATCAGCCACCCCACTGAATCTCACTTGACATTCAGGCATAAGAGAGAGACAGTCCAATAGCTGAGTGACATGTCGGCACAAAGAAAGGGAGAAAAGATACAGTTTTATAGCATAATGCCAGGTAATATCTGTCTGGCTTTAATGTAAATACTGGATGTTACTGATTATTTTATAATTTGATTCACTGTATAATCTGAGACTGGTTTAATGTGGTCGAGACTATAACTTTTAGACATTCCTGTCTCAACCATAAAAGGTTGACCTCTAAATGAATGCACTGGCTTATGGGAGATATAACAGCATATTGCCATAACTACACAGACATTGAGAGGCTATTAAATATGTCCGTGTCACACACAAAAAAAAGCGCCTGATTATATGGATGAAATACAACAAGACCACACAGAATTATTTAAGAAAATCATTTGAAATAGTTGGTGGGAAATCCTTTGTCACTGCTGATTGTTCACAATAGCATGCATGTAAAATTTAAATGTAGAATATTCTTCATATTGAGAAGTTAGCTTTGAATTCACACAACAGGTGGCATATTCCTTTGATTTGGGTTTCGTTTCATACTCATACCTAAAGTATACTTTGCTGGTATTACTTGTTTTTCACCCTTGATTGAATATGTATTGTAAGCACATCTACTTTTAACCGAGAATAGTCTTTCTAAAAGTAAACAATCTTGGACAAGAATATAGGTTGAGACTAGTTTCGTAAGATTAGCAGGGCTTGGTAAAACTATGTCTGCTTGTTACTCTCATGCTATATCTATAAACTTGTGTATTAAGCCTGGGTTATGTATGACAAAGTAGAACACAGAGTTTAAAATGAGGTAGAGTTGTGTGTGCATTTGAAAATTGTGCTGTGACTACGCAGGATTACATCTGCGGGTCTTTTGGTATATATGTCTAATTTTGGACCTCTAGAGGAGCCAGAGAGCTTTGGGTATTCTACTTTTAAGATCTGTGAGATTGGTGGGATGGGGATGGGGTGCCAATAGAATTCCTATTTTTCTATGTGTCTTCAGTTTGGACTTTAACGACTTTGTAAAGCATCTATATTACTTTACTTAAAAAATATAATTTTTTTTTGTTCTAGTCATGTTCCTACAATTTCTAACCAGCTTTCATATCCCTAGAGAGGAAAAGCTTCACCACAGCATGATTCTTTCACAGCCGTGTTTAAGTATAGGAAAGGATTTGTCAGGCTGACATATACTGTTTTTTTTTTTATCACAGGTAGCATTGGCATGCAGGCGATATATGTGTACCATGAAACAGAATCACCTTCTGCAGCATTTCCTGTGTGTCCCTACATTTCTTGTTGCAAACTGTTAATTGGAGATTTATGCCGTCCTAAACTGATAGTTCTTCTATGAGCAGACTCCTCCACCTGAGCTGTGGATCGCATCAGCTCCTCCAGAGTCATCATGGTTTTCTGGCTGCTTCTCTGATCAATGCACTCGATGCTGGCCAATGTCTTGGCAGGTTTGCAGTTGCTCTCTTCAAATTTTCAGTTGACGCACCAAAAAATACGTTATAATGCTTTATTGTACATCCTTTCCAAAAATCTCTTACAAGATGTTTATTTCTGCAGATATTGACTAAGAAAAAAACTGTACGATGTTATTATTACTGTTCATAATAAACATTGCATTTAATTTAAACACAAAATCCACTCCGTTGAGATGTTTGATCTCCTTTTTCCTAAAATTGCATGGAGTTGATGCCACAGGCTCAAACCCATTACGCCAAGGATTTTGGTGACCTGGGTGAGTAATGGCAGTAGTGCATTAGGAGAGAAAGGGAGAGAGATGTGTGATAGCCTGAGTTGTGAGTCAACATGAGAGGCCACAGGCTGACCCCACGGGGGATTACACACTCTGATTTAAGAGCATCTCTCTCCAGCTCCTACATACAACACCCACATGATGCAGCATAATGTCCCAGATCACATACAGGCTCTCTTATCTCTCACACACACACACACCCAGGATTGTGTGGTTCTTTCTCGTTATACCCTTATTCTTAGTTTAGCTCCATCTTCTGTTATAGGGCCGGGCCAGAGTAGGATCATATCAGGGTTCGTTTCCTGAGAAAGAGGGAGAGGGATCAGAGCCCCTGCCGTGGTAAGTAAATACAGCCTAATGGCCTCTGATTAATTCTACATTGCTCTCATCGGGCCAGTAAAAAGAGATGTAATAACCTGCATCTCTCTCCCTCTCTTTGCTTCTCCCTCACTCCCCCCCCCCCCTTCTCTCAGTCTTTCTCAATTTCTCCCTCATTTGCTCAGCTTTTGATTATGAATTAAAAGGGATTGCAAATGGTATGCTGTTGGTTGGCCCCCTGATTGCCATATTTGATTAAGAAATGTCAGTGTGCATGTTTCCCATGCCCGTCTTTTCTTAGCCTTTCTGGTCGGTGTAACATTCACACATCTGCCAGAAACACAATAGCGAACTCAAGATTGAGCAAACTTGCTCTAATCAAACACATTCTTCCGTCTCCAATTTCTTTCCTTTTTCTCAGCCTCTCTTTTTCTCCCTCTCTCTCTCTCTTTTTGCCTTTTTCAACACTCACTGTTTTTTTTTTTGTAACAGCTGTGAGACACACCAACAAGGGACAAATCACAGACAATTAAAGAATATTGAAAAAAAGCAGGTAGAGAACTGACAAACTGTGAGAACAGTTATTAGTTCTATTTGTAATTAAGCTTCCCTTAAACTATATATTTATATAAATCTCGGATATATGTAATCCTGTGGACAGAATGTAGTCCCCAGATTTCAGTATTTCGTTTTTATCATACTTATTTGCAGCTTAGACAGAACCAGCATGTCTATTAACAAAAATTAATAGACAGCGTAAATTCTGGGTGGGTTTCCTTTATGTTAGCCTTTGAAATTCTTGAAGCCACCATTCATAATCCCAAATTAAACACAAATTCTGAGAGTATGAGGATTGCATCTGTCATGAAACATCCATGATTCAGAAATGGGGGCAGTCTTCTTCAAACCTCAGATCTAAGGCTATGATCTTCTAGTTGTGTGTTGGAAAGGGTAAGAGAAAAGCCCAGTTTAAAGACATGACATACAGCTATGACTATATGTAAAACATTGAGATTGTTTTTATAAAATGCAGGATTTTCATAACAACTAATGTTAACACATATCACATCATTATGCCATGAAATGGCAATTTGTGCCTTGCATATACATAATACCCCCCTTTATGTTCTTAAGTAGAAGATACACAACCTTGGAAAAGTATTAACAATCGAACTTGTTCGTATTTTTCAAATAAAAACCACATTTTTATTTATGAACCTTATCAAAAATTAGTAGGGCATGATGGCACCCCTGTTGAGGCAATACTGTCCGCGTGACAGGTCAGGCAAGGACAGCATTAAGTTTCTGGGATGCATTAAAAAACTGTGTTTCAATTCGAGCATGGAAAAACCAGCCAGATATAAAGTAAAATTTGAGTGTCTCAGTGGGAAAAGCTAGTGTAGACACACTATAAGTGATGACAATTGATTATTTGAAAACCATCTACTTTCCATAGACTTTCACACAAAATCCCTGTGTGTTGTAATATAGGTCATGTTCAGTGGCAGAAAGGATTTCAGTAATTGTCCTGTAATAAACACCCAAACAATCAGAATTGTTTATGCAGTACTGTGTTTGGTAATTTTTAATGACTAATATAAACTTTTGCTTTTGTGACCTTACAGCTCCTATCAAAGTCATTATTTTGGAACCAGCTACACATATCTCACAGTCCTTCACCTCAGTCAAACCTGTCAACACAGCTGCCACTGACTCACTTGTCTGCAAGCATACACTGACATATATTTAAGTGAAACGTGTATATAGTGCGATGCATCTATTAATCCACCCTCATGTCCCTGTGGCAGCATTGGTGCATGCATGACCATGTGAACAAATGCACTTTTTGTGTGAGAACATGTGTGTGGGCCTGCGTGATAATGGGCTGCGTCCATCAGCACACAGAGCACGAGGCCGCCGTATCAGGCTAGAGACACTTAATGCCTGTCACAGGGTTAGATCAAGTGTGTACAAACGAGAATTGATTCCTTTGAAAAACAGAATCCAACCAAGGACAGTTTTCCCATTTGCCAAGGTGTACGAATGAGTGAAGAGCGGAGGAAGAAAATGGAAGAGAGAGAGATAGGGTGAAGGTGCCTGCAAGAGCGAAATCTGTTGATCTTTTGAGATGAAAAGCTCTACTTTCACAAGCCGCAAAAATGAAATGATAGACAGGAAGTCCAAGACTGTGAGAAGAGGAGTTTTGCTTCTCCTCTTTTGTTCTGATCCCATCTGTCCATTTCAGCCGCGGTGGAGGTTTATTTCAGAGGATAGGTGAAGGTGACCATATATTAACGTTTTCTACATTAGCAAGAAATTAACTTCCTAATAGACCGCCAAAGATGCAGATACAGTACGACTATACTCCTTTTTTCCTGTTGTTCCAAGTTACAAAACAAAGCGTAAGAGTATGTCGAATGTAGGAGCGCTTATACAATCTCGTTGTGAGAGGAAATAATACAGAGCTGTGCACTCTTAGTCTGTAAAACCACTTTGTAAAGACTTGCAGTGATTGCTCCTGGAAGACTTCTGTGATACGTCTCCACTAGCTTACACATCTCTTGTAAATTCTTCTTTGTAAGTTAGCTAAACATAATTGAGGCTTCGACGGGTAGCGTCTGAAAACAGCGCTTCGCAAGTGTTGCTCTTTAACTCTGGCTGTAGAGTTAAGGTTGTTGCTCTCCTGAAAGGCGAACCTCCAGCTTTTAGTCTCATCCAGCTACTTATTCTTATTCTTTTCGAATTGCAACTGTGACCAAGATGTCTTTGCCTATGAATAAAAGTTAGCGGTCTCACATGTCTAGAGCATCGTGTTATTTTAAGTCCCGTTAACTTTTTCGTGTATCTGAGATGTGCATCTCTGTAGCTCCTCCAGACTTTCCATGGGCAGCCTCTCTTTTAAAATAAAACACATCTGGACACAATTATACAGTATACAATTTTTCAGTGCTTCTTGTTTATTTATCTCATAAAATCCTAACAGAACTCATTAAGGATTGAGGCTGAAATGTGTCAAAATCAATAATAGTTCATGATAAAGCAATCTTTTTACAAGGTAATGTAAAAAACTAACCTAGTGTTGAAGGAAAGGGTGAAGGTAGGAGTGGAAATAAAGTTTTAAAAGCAACACATAGAAGCAGAGACTGTTATTGGGACAGGAGGGGATCCAATGAAGTCTCTTTTTTTTTTTTTTGTAAGGTGGCCCCTTTCACATTATATTCTTGACTCGCCTCCAGGAGGGTCTAATGACGCTCCCCTAGGATGGAGGAATAGAGGGGCTAGTGGGGGTTGAAACTGTGCAAAGAGGCGCCCTGAAACCCACAGAGGAGCCTGCAAGAAGGAGAGAGTGAGTACCATGTCCCTACTAGAGAGACAAGCAAGAAGGAGCCCTTTTTCTCAAGACTCTTCATGTGCCCATCTCCCTCTCACTTTAACCTCTCTCTTCTTCTCCGAGTCACTTCTCCACCTCCACCCATCCTCCTGTTTCTTACTCCTCTGTCCTCCGGAGCAGGTTGGTAATTGTCCCGCGCTGCAGCACGATTTTCCATTAACTTAAGTATGTACAAGGAGCTGATCTCTAACTGAGCTAAATGTGGATTTACTTGTGCTTTGAAGCTCCATCACAGGCAGGAAGTGGGACTCTTTAGAGGCTGCCAGGGTGTACAGTATATGTCAAAATTCTACAACAATTTCACAACAGGTTAATTAATCACATCCAAAACAAATCCACAGCCAACACCCATCTACTGCGTCTTTTCCTCCAAAGATGGTGAGAGTGTCCATAAACAAAATCAGAGGGTACAGTAAGGTCCCTAATCAAGGCAATCAGGGCTGTTTTCAGTGGTGTACAGCACAGCCCCAGCGCTGGTTTTATCATTGTCTTCGCTTTAATTACTTGCTTTTGCGTTTTGATGGAGGGGGGTGATGGGGTGATTGTGCCTTATCACCTATCTCCAAGGATAAAAGACTACCCAATTACTTTGTTTGGATGCTAATGATTGCATTTCATTAGTAGCCGCTCTTAGCCCTCCTCACCCAGTAAATGAATGAATATGCAGTAATTTCAATTATTGAAATTATGAAAATTGCTTTTAAAAAGACGGCACGGGTATCATCAGCTTTCCACTGTGACATAATGCCATTTTAATTTCTATAATAGTTTTAATTGTCAGTGTACCCGCTGTGCATTAATCATTTAATTGTATTGTCTTTTCCCGCGCCAAACACCTACACGCCCATGAACACCCACTCACTTTCCCGCCCCAGCTTTGAAAATACAAATCCCAATCAGCACTAGCATCTTGAGAGTGATGAGCCATGGAGAAGACAAAACCAAGTTCATTCAAAGTTCGGCAATTGTGGCAAAAAGTTGTTCTTGGTTGAAAGGTTTTATGGAGGGGAATGGAGATCTAAACAACGTGCGACCTTGGAGATACCTGACATTTTCATTAGGAAATTAATGGAAAACTGTAGCTAAAGCTAAAAATTAAAAAAACAGAACATTTAGAAAAATTTTTTTTTTTTTAGCTCAGGTTTTCGTGTAAGGAATATTGATTCTCACATAAAATAGGGTGTCAATTCAAAAATGTATATTTACTTTGCAATGTCTTACACTTTAACTAAAACAATTTTTTCAGTCATTTAAAGAAATAAAAAAATTACTCTGGCAATTTGTTTAGTTTTGTATTTTAATCACACTTGTATGTAGCTTATAAAGCATTTAGGAAACTTTTCAGCTTCATGTATGTTACGGTATCTATGAAAAATTCTGTTATAAACAAAAAATAAGTCAAATCTGCTTATTATCATTGTTTCTCTGAATAAAAACCCATGAGGATGACAAAAGTTCATTATAACATTAGCCTGCATCATGGAGAACAATAGAAAACTTTAAAGATGACCTAAAGCTGTTGCAATAATTAGCAGAATTCTATTTAGATGTATTTCAATCCATATTTATAAACCAACATTATCTTAATGTATCTAAACAAACAAATTGAATAGGAAACAATTTTTAAAATGTACTTAGTAAACTTAAAGAAAGATAACTATGTCATTTAGTGCAAACTTGTGTTTCATATTTGCCTAAAATGTGAGCTTAGCATAGGTAGCTTTTGTCAATTTTCACTTCATTACTTTAACAGAAGTATAAAACTTCTGCTCTGTCAACAGTTAATCAAGAAAATAGCATATGCTTAAATTTTCTATTCCTTAATCATCTTATAAAACATGCATTAACTTCAACAAACTTTATTGAATGTAAACTGATAGTATTTATGCAGAGAATCACATCTATCAAAACTGAAACATAAAATTACATTTAAACAAAAAAAAAAAAGCTAAAAGCTGTGATGTCTATGTTTATCTATGTTGAAATCATAGGCCTCCTTATGGTTAAGAAGTCAGAGATTATGATTATTTTCAATAAAAGTTTCCATTTCTTGTCCAATAAGGAAATTGACAGTTCCCAAGTTTAAATAAATTAACATATTCATTAAAATTACAATGCCCCTAAAGTAAGATTTATCATTCTCTAGCGGACAACAGTTGGATAATCCGACTTATTTGCTGAAATTTTATCCAAAATGTTCATGTAGGCTTAGTTGTAAAAAATTTGATATCAGAATGGAATCATCACTTTACATTACATCACACATAAGTAGTTTCTATTAAAGGGATTTTAATAGCTATTCTATCAATCTCCTATATTCACCTTTACAGTGGTCGTATCAAATTGAATTTCTTAATTGTTTTGATTGTACCACACTGTCTATATTACATCCTTTGTTAGCAGCCAGGGTGATGCCAGATGCTGCTTTTGAGTTTTACACTTCCTTCTCAACACAAACTAATCATTAGGATCTCCTTAGTTTTACGTAAAAGTCCAGAATCTCATGAACTAATCGCATTGAAGAAGAACCTATTACTGTTAAGCTTTTTTAACCGCTTGTGTATAAAAATGAAACTTTATATATATATATATAGCTGCTAATCTATTCTTAATATTTTCTTTTCACCTACCGTTTTTATAGTATATACCCAGAACTCTAGAAACAATCTAATGGTTTCACGAGAGTTTATACTCTGCTGTGTCCTATAAAACTCTGAAATGTGATGGAGTATGAATACCTTCGCAGAATGCATTGCTAATGTTTTTAAATTATAGATGTTTTTCTCAAACTATCGGCTTACAACTTGCACGGGGTTGAACATTAGAAGATAAAGTTAACTCTGGGAAATTGACTTAAAGTCCTCAATCTTCAATTACATTTTCTGCCAGTTTGTCTTGATGACAGTAAATTCATAAGTTAAGTACAACACTAGTACACACACCAGTTATTTAGGGTGTTATTTAAGACGTGTTTGGATGGAAAGTAGATATGTACAAATTATGTTGTCATCTGTCATAAATCAAAATGATAAAGAATCCCTGCACAATTGTGTTAGAAATTCTTAACAGACTGTCACTTATTCTTATTGCTTACATTGACTGTATGCGCAGCCAGTTAAAATAGCACCACAGACTCACTTGAGTTCAGCTGGTGAGGAAAAAAATTATGACTTTTTCCCTACAAACTCGAAACAGTATAAGAAAACTGGAAGAAAATATCTACTGAACTTATTGTTGACTTGATGTCCTTGGTTGTTGCTCGGTAGTTAAAACCTGTTTTTTTCTGCTGAGCAAATCCAGGACAAGTAAACAAGCAAATTCTTCATATTAAAAACTTTCTTATCTATCTATGATAAAAAAACTTTAAAGAAAAGGATGAATGAGGTTGGAGAAAAATGCTCTGCCAATGAAATGTATGTGTTAAACAGCTACTAAGAAAAGGCTCAATTAAAGCCTTTCTAGTCACTGTAACTAAAGGTTAAAGTGGAGTCATCAGCAAAGCAGTTTAAGTAAAAAGCTTTTTTATAGATTTTTAAATGACCTTACATTGCTGTCAAACAGTTTAACCCCAACATCAACAAATACTTGCTTTGTAGGGATTCCTGCAAAAATCAATGACTCTTAAGGGACCTAAGAAATGATAATAGATAGATTTCTTACACATTTATGTATATGATTTTAAAACTCTTTCTTTTTTTCCTTATAATTTATTGAGATTCCAATTGTTGTGAATTGAGAATGTTTTACATTTACAAGTAGAGAGGAACACCATTGGTGGCGCAGCACTCAGCACCATTTCTCATGTAAATATCCATCAACCTGTGTAAATAACCATCCAATGCAAACACAACGCAAGTTTAAATGTTCATAAAATACTGTTCGTGTAAACCGCGATGACATTTTTTTAAATCTGGAGTTGCAACACTTGTCAAGGAAGAATAAAAGGTCTAGCAGAAGAAAGAAAGCACCAAGATAATGGGTGAATTAAGAATCTAAATGTAATTCAAAGCCATAAAAGTACACTTTATACGGGCTACATATATAAAAGGCTTTCCCCTCTTTGGTTTGAATTACATAATATTATTTTTGTTTAAAAAAAAAGAAAAAGTAAATAGTTTCCTATAAAAAAATAAAAATAAAATACAAGGCCGTGGCGTTTTGTTATCTTGTTTTCCCCCTCTTGAGGTCAAGAAGTCTCTTTTCCATACAGTGAGCAAAGAAGCTCTCATATAAAACAATATGAGAAGCTATTCCTTGGTTACAGTCTCTAGAGCCCTGAAGGCAACATGGCTGGCCAGTCTAGTTCCTACACAATTGTGCCACCTTCTGGAGTAAATGGAAAAACCAAGCAGGGACAAACAGGAATTCAGGGGCCACTCAAGTGAAGAGTTTCTTTGTGCTGCAAGTCCCTTCTTCATGATACTGTGGTACTATTTGTCAAATGCAAGGAAACCCCTGGGAAAAGGTTGCATTTTATTTATCAGTTTTTCTTCCATGTTATCAGGTCCTCAGGAAATTGTATGTCAGTGTTAAAGGATTATTTTATAAAATAACAGGTGAGGTTAATAGGCTATCCAGACTGTAAGCTTCAGAAAATCAAAGATTTTTCAAAATATCTTCATAAACGTTTCCATCTATAAATAAGACACTACTATGAAATCAAAAGAGAGTTTAGTAAGGGAAAGAAAATTTACCACCACAATTTAAATACATTTTTAGCATTATATTACAATTCTTTTTAGGTTATCTCTATATTTTGCTGCGACATTCATATCACTGTTTCTGTTTCATCAAAACTGCGGTTTGCAGAACTGTCACAGAAGGGCTGCGGTGTTTGCCTGCACTAGTGAAACGAGAGTGTATACAGACGCGTATTTTGGGGGCTGGGGGACGGAAACAGAAGATTGGGGAGTGATTCAATCGCTACACAAATGGATTTGGCTAATAGAGGCAGCCTCTGATCCTGACTGGTACACAGCTGGAGCCCCCCTAATTGGAGAGGGTGAAGAGTGGAGAAGAGAGTGGATAGGGAGAAAGAGAGAATATGGCCCCCAGAGAAAATGCACCTCTGCTGCAACGCTGCTGGGTTGCGTGGCTCATGACGAATGTTTGTGGCAAAGGGGAAAGGAAACAGTTTTTTTTTTAGGTTTTTTTAAACAAGGCGTGTAGAGGCTCATCATACCTCATTGTTAATATTCTCATCCCTAGAAACAGCTTTGTGTAATAATTTCTGGCATTCTAAATATCTGCTGAAGGGTGGTATAAGAGCAAAAAGTGGCCCACTTCACTGCAGTAAGGACCATTAGAAATGCTATAACCGTTTATCAGCACAGAGCCCTTTTTGTAAACTGGAAGTATTGTAAAACGTGTTGCCCTAAAATAGTTGGACGTAATAAATGGAAGTAATAAAGTCAAAGTCCTTAAATTATAGTTTTTCATGGGTATTTTGGATAATTTAGATTTTTCTTGCTTATCCCCATTAAGGTCTGGCTTTTAAACTAGAGGAATTCTTTATTCGCACCTAATGTTTTTTCCACTGACTTCTCTTCAAAATGACTACTATGTCAATGCAGTTTTATTTTCATTCCATGGTCTAAAAGTCTTTTTAAAAGTTTATGTTTTATTGTACAACTAGTTAAAGGTTTAAGTTCATATAAATTAGCAAATGTCTACATAAAGGATGAAAATATAACAACTTTTTGATGACTGCAAAAAATTAAATAAAGAAAGACAGAAAGAGAAAAAGAAAGAAGGAAGGAAACCATAAGCAATCAATACAACCTTAGTAAGTTGAAAATGAAACCCTAAACATTTTTGTAATTTTGCTTATATGGGGTGAAACAAAAAAAAATCTACCAAGAAATGACTTTCAACTTGTTAGATTTGCGTTTAAAGGGTCAAATATTTAGAACTTTCCTTAAATCCTGTAATGAATAGTAAAGTATATAATATTATATATATACATATATATATATATATATATATATATATATATATATATATATATATATATATATATATATATATATATATATATATATATAT
>JAVLVB010000657.1:1931381-1966969 GCA_032876305.1 Orestias chungarensis
TTCCAGAGGAGTGAATGCTGCAAGTCAATGACTCGATGCAATCTGCTGGGGTTCCTTAGATTGGAAACTTTTTCAAATTGATTTGTTAGAATGTATCCTTGATTTTAATTGATTTTTTGTAAAGTGCCTTGAGACGACACCTGTTGTAAATTGGCGCTATATAAATAAACTGATTCTTGATTCTTGATTCTTAAAGACAATGGATGAATTAATGAGCAGATGACATTTAAGGTAGCATTATTAACAAAATACTTAATTGTTCCATAAATTAAATTGAGCTGCTAAATATCAAAGATAATAACATAATAATGACTTCAGGGTAGAAATTGATAGAAACAACACAATGACAAATGTGTTGCTTTTACTTCTACTTTTTAATAGTTATATCCTATATAAAAACACTGCAAATAAGATACGCAATAAAATGTAGAATGAATGAAATGAAAGTCAGTCCTTTCAAACACAAACTGTAACTTTCACTGAGATCAAGAGGACGAAATCCGGCGTAGATGAAAGGCTCTTGTTGCAACAAGAGCCTTTCAGTTCCTTTTAGAAAGGAAAGAACAACGTTGTCACTATATGGGACTTTAGTAAACAGCTCTGGTCTCTCACACTCCCAGGAAATTAGATATTTGTTCTTCAGAAGAAAGATGTCCGCACCCCTAATGAAGGTTATGAGAACACATGTAGACCAAAACATGAAGCGTTCCTTAAAAGAACCACTTTTGATGGAGCTGCTGATAAAAAATAAAAAAAACAAGTTTGGTTCTTTTTTTCCCCCTCATCCCAATTTTAATTTTCTGCCCTCATTTCTTTTTTGTTGACATTGCTTCATAGCTGAGCCTCCTCCCTCTTCCCTCTTGTGAAAAGGACTTTCATTGTAATTCATTCTCTCAAGGACCGGTCCCCATGCAAGGCCAGGCAATAATAGGGCGACCCATTTACCCGGCAGTTTTATTTGTGCTTTTTCTTTTTTCTTTTTCCTTTCCCTTTGCTTCTTGGCTTCGGACAGATCACGGTTGCCGTGAGATGACAGCTGGCTCTAATGCATTAGCATTGCAAATTAATTAATTGATGGGGAGGGGGGCTCAGTATGTTCGACTGCAGGCTGTCAGGCTGGTTTAGGACAGAATGGAAAATTTTTTATTTGTTTTTTACCTGTTGTTTTGGGTTTACCTCTGCAAACTTCTTACATCAATCTGGAAGTTTTTCAAGTAAATTTGGAAATAAAATAATACTAAAAGCTAAAAGCAAATGCTGCTTTTGAAGCTGTTTTAGTCTCCAGCTTCCTGTATGGAAACCACCCTATCCAGGTGCTTGGCCCTGATTGGCTGCATCCTCACAGTGGAAATATGGAAGACAGTAAATTTGGTGACTGCAATTTAAAATAATAGGCCGTTAAAACTACTTTCACAAGGGGCCTGAATTATTAACAGCTTTTGCAAGGGGCAAATATAACATACATACATTTGTTCTTGGTTGTTGATGTCCGGCACAACGGTTTGAGAAGATGTTTGTGAACACTAGAGTTCAAGCAAATGATTAACGAGCAAGCAAGCAATTATTTCATTTAGTTAAAAACATCTAGGCACTAAAGAAAGTATTTTGAATTTTTAGAAAGCAATTTATCCAATATTTTAACAAAAAAACATTGAAATTACAGTGTGGGTGGAAAAGTGTTCCTTTTTTATGGTTTTAAGATTGAGATATGTTGTTAAAAACACAAAGCGCTTAAAAGAAAAGGTCGGATGTTAGCTGTTAACTCAAACTCATTATATTTCAACTAACTAACACTCTTTTCCCAGACTTTCCCAGGTAAGTAAGGTCAACATTTACTTGTATTCAGGCGCAAGAGATGATCATTATTTTCTGTTTCAAGAGGTTTTTATGACTAATGGTCCTCATTAAGATACAGATTTTCTCAGTTTCTTAAGTATGATGCACATTGCATGCTTGTAGCCTGGGCATTTATTCTGTATTTTTCTTCATTTTAGGTACTTAATCAATGCATCAATAGTAAGCATTAATTAGAAAAATGCAGCATAAGAAGGTTGTTGCAAATACTGTGCGTAAAAAGCTTCAGCTACAGAGAGGAACGCTGTTTACATTTGCCCTCTAATGAATGTAGATATTCAAAGGCTGAATTGATTACCATGCTGTAAGTCTTTAAATCGGTTATTCACACTGCCATCTATGTCCAGAATGTGGCAAGGTGCCAAGGAAAAGTCTTGTTAATGTTGTCTTTATAATAATAAAATAGAGCGAAGCGATTGTTCCAGACCCATGCAAAGATGGATTGTCATGGTAACCAGTGAGCCCTCCAGCTTCATGTTTCTTCACAGGAGACATCAGAGGTGCACACAGACATGAATCCATCACCATTGGAACAGATAGAGAGCAAGGCTGTGCACAGAGAGCGGCTGGTAAACTGTTTTTGTCGGATTGGATTTAACTTGGATTTCACTGTTATTACAGTTGAGTCATGATCATTAGACTCTATCAGTGCAGAAAAATGGAAGGGGAAACTTTAAAGAACTTTAAATTAGATTCAGATTATTTTTATTTTATATTTCTGACAACAACACTGTGTGTGGAAATAGGATTTTTACTAAATAAAATATTTACCAGGGATTTCTTTTTTTTAAGCAAGTCGAACATACAGCAACCATATGGACCAATGAAAATTTAAAATTACCTTATAGTGTGATGAATGGGAAAACTGTAAAAAGTATGACATAGATCTGATATCTTTCATGAAATATACAAACACTTTTTTTCCAAATGGTATAGTTCTGCATTTTGGAAGTAAGTTTATCAAATGATTACAGTTATGTTAACTTTTTAGAAATGTAAACTACATAATCTCTGTAGGTTATGGCTACTTACTTTGTTTTCCTAAAATTTCACTGTACCTTTTTTTCAAAACACTTTTATTGTCCAAATAGTTTAGGGTTGTAAATATGAGGTTAATCTGCATGACCTTAGATTCCAGCAGAATCAAGTATTTTGTTTGTAATCTTTACATTTTCAAAACCTTTTACCTATTAATTTAGGTTTACTTTTCATTTAGCTAAGTATTTGTACTAGAATAACTATATTCTAAAGTTATATTAAGTATGTTCATATCTTTTAAAGTCATCTTTAAATGTTATTCCTGAAACCTAACGCTGATTTACAGTAATTAGTCTTTTATTTTATCGAAATATTTACATTATAAACAAAACCCTGCAACTGTGCATGATATATTTTGTGCATAGTGAAGTATTAAAACAATATTTTACAGAATTAGCATTTTTATTGTAAAATCAGCATCATGGAAAATAACTGAGGTGTTTTAAAGGATTTGTTAAATGAAAATTAGCAGCAAGTTAAGCGTAGGACTACTCTTACTAACAAAATGTCTGGAGTAACACTAAGAGCCATACTTAAAAAAAGAGAGAACTTTTAGTTTTCAAGTAAAATTTCCCTAATAAATCCAGTGCCTTTCATTATTTTAAAGAAAATAGTCAGATCTCTTACGCTTTGGCTTTTTAGTTAAACCTAATTCTTTCAGACAAAGAGGACAGATCAAATATAACAAGGTAGTTTTACCCTTTATAATTTGTTAAAACAATTTAATTTTGTAATAGATTGATTTTTTTTTATTGTAAGAATGTCCTAATACAATATTGCAACACTGAGTGTTTTCTCCTCACCTCAGTTCTGATACCAAAACTGATGCTGATTTTGTTCTCTCAGATTTTAGGAAAATATTAATGAAAGTAGAAGTTTATGAAAGGTGTTCTTTCCACTACAAATGCCGTAAATGGCACACAGCATTTCAGAAAAGCTATATCATGCCTATAGTCTAACATAGTGGAGTTAGTTTGATAGTTAGCAGCTACTCTGCAGGTACAAAATAAAAAGTTTTAACTTTGACTAGAAATCTGAGGTCCACGTAGAAAAGACAAGTGCTTTCTTAGAAAGGGCTTAACCCATTTTCTATCGAAAACATAAATGCGTTCTTAGGTCTCAAGGGGAAGATTTCATACTTCAGAAGACTGTGGTTAGTGTTAAGCATGGTGGTGGCAGCATGATGCCTAGGTTCTGTTTCGCCCAGAGCTTAGGAGGAAAATGAAGAAAACGACTATACCCCCCGAGTGAACAAAAGTTCCCAAACTGCTTCTGTACTGATTATAGAGACTAACAGTAAAATCAGGGCTTTAGCCAACAAACAAACCTGTGAAAAATGTATGGACTATAAATAAAAGAAGATTCAGCACAAGGGAACCAATGAATTAAAATCAGCTTCAATATTTCTGATGGGAAGAATCGCTTAACAAGAAAGAGAGAACGATGTCAAAACCATGTGTTTGAATATAAACAAAAAAAAACATGCAGCCATTAACATTGCTATGAAAGATTTGACCAACTAAAGCCTTCCAATTTCATTAACATTCTTAGTGAACCACATTAAATTGATTAATTATAATCCCTTTTTTCTGCTAATAATTAGGATTTTGTGCTAAAAAAAAAACATGACATTTGATATAAAATGATTTTAGACCAGTAAAGAGCATGTTTTATATCTGCTTACTTGTTAAAAAGAGAAATGACACTAACACAACATAGATTTTAATTGGATGGAAAAAAAAACATGTCAAAACGTATATATGCTAGTTATTGATTTGTTTGTTGCTCAACAGGTAAAGAGTTTTACGATCAGCAGGTTGCAGATTTGATACCGGGGGCCTCCTATTGCATGTTGATGTGCCCCTGGGCAAGGCACTTAACCCCACATTGGCTGCTGATTAGTGTATGAATGTGTGCACATTTGTGAGGGGGTGAATGTGGCTCCAGTGTGACGTGCTTTGAGTGGTCAATGTGACTAAATAAGTTTAGTCAGTATACATTATTCCTATTTTTCACCACACAAGGATGAAATTCATGAAAACATTGTGCAACCAAGAACTGTATTTATAAAACATATAACTTGCAATTTTATTATTACCTCAACCAATAACAGTTAGTATAAATTGTTACAAACCAAAAATAGAAATGACGTTCTTGTTGATGCGTATCTCTGCACACTTTCGCCTAGAAATCTAAATGGTTTTTCTTATGGCTTCAGGAAAATAAATTGTTTGCATTCAATCTTGAGTTTCTCTATATGACGGTCTGTATTACGTTCTTTGAATTTATCTCTCTAGACACTAATTGCTTGTTTTCATGCTTTCAAAGTATTTACTCTGGTTCTCTTCCCTTCGTTGTAGAATTTGTTTAGTCTAACACAGGTTTTATGTCATCCGATTGATTTATTTTGCTTTAAAAAAATGACTTGAACAACTTTTCATTTTAACTTGACCAAAATACTCTATCAGGCATTACTTCTCGAGTACGCGATAACTAGCAGAGGGCCAGGATGAGGAAGAGTGAATGTCTGGGTCTTTTACAAATCCTAAAGGGGTGTCCTCCTGCTGCCAGTCCTTGCACAGGGCCACAATTAAATTCTTCACCCACTTATTCTTCTCCTCTTTTCTGTCTCTTGAGGAGACTCCTCTCTTGAGAAACTACTGAGGCCGCTTTTTAAAGGTCCCTGTATGGCAGGGTGACAGAGGACACCACTCTCTGTCTTTTCTCTAATTTAGAAAGACCGTGCAAAATTGAAAAGGGGGTTCTCAGCTCGCCTTCCATGAGACCCTCACTGCTCCTGCCCATTACCCAGCAACACCCCGCCATTTCAGCCATGCACAGGGAGCGCTCCCCTGGTCGGTTCTCAGACCCCCCCCCACCCCTCTCAACCCTTCTGTGTGATACCAGCAGTATTGTAGGAGGCAGACAAAGAACAGGAAGCCTGGGGGTCGGCAGGGCATGCTTGAAGGTCAACTCAATCAGTCTCTGTTTGATGGATGTGGCACGAAGGGCAGGTTGCTTCAAAATGCGACACGTAGGATGGCCAAATGTACGCTTTACTTCTTTTTCAGCTTCTAATCTCTCAGTGCATGCATGGTTCACCTACTCATCTGTAATATTGTAGTTGTAGTATTTAGGTGTAGCAGTCGTGGCAGAAATAAAGTTCCTATATAATAAACATGAATGTAACTTCCCATCCAGATCAGTGAAACATTCTTTAAAGGACTTCTCTTTAAATCCCTGAGGTATCTCTTCGAGGAAAATTGTCTAAAAACACAACAAATCTACTTGAAAGTTCATCCGTGAACGAGATTTTCCACCTTTACAGACAGACGTGCTTTGGGGAATTGCTTCATAAATCCATGGTTGTAAAAAATGACATTCTAGTCTGTGTGTGGGAGGTGGGTAAGGGTGTTTGTGTGTCCGCAGTCGCCATGGAGACCCCTGGCTGTGGGAAGCAGTCCAAACATGACGGAGCTGACTTTACTGACTCAAGGTGACTGGGACAGGGACACAACAGAACACAACATCGGGACAATGGCCTATCCATTAGTGCTAATGGGGGACACATGTAACTGGATTAGGGTGAGGACACCTGGGGGGGGGGACCACATGGGGAGATGTTACCCCCTACCACAAACACACACGCACACATTCCCACTCCATCAAACTTTCACAAAACCAAGCAACTGCTGAGAAGCGGTGAATACCTGCAGGGAGACACTGTTAGCATTCAGATAAACGACAACAACAAACTACGGATCCAAAGTATAGGAATAACAGGAAGTAAGGTATTAAAACTGTGAATGGATTCATGGTGCAACATAAATCTTATTCAAATTAAACTCTTAAGTAGAAAGCACGGATGAGAAGGTTTTGCATCAGGCAAAACAAAAAACAACAACATATTTAGGATTTTTGATCAATATTAGAACACATTTTTCTATTTAATCTGTAACTCCCAGCTAAATAAATGTACTTACAAAATAAATCAAATGATAAAAGTCATATAAAGTTTAGGTTTGTTAGAAAGTTTAGGTTGATGGACCTCCATGGTTATATATCCCCACCCTATAGCTGCTCACCCTCCGTCCGAACTCTCTCGGCTCATCCCTCATCCCACTTTTCCATCTCCTCCTTGTACAAATTCCTGCACCGTGCTCAAGACGCCCAGTCAATTAATAAGACATTGTCTCCACCCCTTGGAGTTGGTGCACAAGAGGCCACCCAGGAGCGGGCGGGCCTTTCCTCTAAAGCTGCTTCTCTGGTGGCCCCTAGGAATGCCAGTAGCTTTGGGAACAGGCCGAACAGAGTGGGGTTGGGGCTCTGAGGGGGGTAGAGTGGGGATAGAAGGGCATAGAGGGGCATGGGGTTGGTTGGAAAGATGGATAATGGAAACAGCACCATCAGGCTCATGTGCTATGGCAAGCAGGTTAAAAATTGGAGGGCAACAAAAGGAAATGATTTCTCTCCTCTAAAGTAAAGACGACAGTTCAACGTTCTGCAATCCGAACTGAATCCCGCCCTGAAAATGGTCCAGATCAGCACAAACTTTCTAGTTTGGTTATACTTCAAAGATTTTTAGCTGATTTACGTGAATATCCTGCTGGCTTTTTTTTAAACCCTGGTTTCATATTAAAAATGATTTAAAAAACTTAAAAAACACATTTGCATTTAAAATTTGATGAAGAATTCGATTTCTGTGAACAAACTTGAGCTTTCATTTTCACGAAAGGAAAACCTTCAACTGTCTTTCAATATGTTCATCATTTGTTGTAAACCTTTTTTACAACATGGCATAAACATATTCATGTGACATATGTGACATTACAGATCTGTTTTGGCAGGTGATGCCATTCAAATAAATATAAAATAAAAAACTTCTGATTTTTGTTACACGTTTGGTATAGCATATAACTTTCATGATTTTCCGGAAAGAATGAGTTTGGGTTAATATATTGGCTCTGATTAAGCGAAGGCCTGGTAGATGGTGCATTGGAAAGGCTATTCAAAAAAATACATTTAGAAATGGGAGACGCTTTATTTCATTAGAGGAAAGTGACTAAAGTGATGTAGATTAGGTTTTGAGCAACAAATGGAGTCGGAAACTGAAATTGTTGCAAATTAAATGTTCATCATTTTCAGGCATAGAACATAAGAGCAGCTTTTTCCCGTGGCTGAGTGAATCATCATAACATGATCAAGTATTCTAACATCTATGTGCTAATAAATAAATGACTTACACAAAAAGGTTGATTGTTTGACTCTGGCGCAGACAGGATATGGGGCCGGTAAAACTTTCATGTTGTTATCATACAAAACAACTGGTTTGAATCGATGTAAATGTTTTCTAAATTATGCTTTTTTTTAACATAGCAGTGAGTTCAACTACAGAGTAAAAGCTGTTACTTACAGGTTTGATGAGCACAATCATCTGGATCACAAGCTGCAGGAAATGATCTCAACAATCACATAAAGCTGAAGATACAAAATCCATCCTTGTTTTACATTTAACCTAATTTTGATTGTTTTTTTAACCCCATATTCTTGGCACCAACTAGCTCAACCGCCGAAACAGTGAAAAGGTGAACGTTTTGAGAAGGTGTTAAAAATGGTAAGAATGCATAATTTGTCCTCTTTTCAGAAATGAAAACACACAAGATTTTACATCAAATAAAAATGTGTTTTACATGTTTTACACTTTATATTCACAAGGTTTAGTGTGGTATTTTGCTTTTAAAGTTTTAGACCAACACAATTTTTATCTCTTTATGGGGTAAAACTGGTCTGTTTCTATTTTTGCTGACAAGTTATTATCTGTAAAGTGTGGCATGTATTTGCATTCAGCTCACAGGAGACATTTGTATGTCTGCTAGCATTGCACAGGGACTTTGTTTTTTGCCTAATATTCATTGTTAAGCTGAAAGAGGACAGTTAATCAATAAAGATCATTTGCCACAGAATCTTTGGTGGTATTCAGATCTGGATGTGGCAAGGTTATTCTAACGCTGTTATGTTTGCATTAACATTAATTAGTGGCCAGGTTTTTTTTACAGGGGAAAATGGTCAAGTTATAATGGTCCTGGCATATAAGATTGACTTTTATTTGTAAAAAAAAAAAAATCAGTTTCTTTCATTTAATTTTCTTTGGACAACAAAAAAATTTGTGCTCTACTAAAACAAACTGCAGTACATGTTTGTAGTTTTCTGATTTTCAGGATATAGATATGACATAAAAATGTGTAGTTAGAAAACTAAATGCAAACATTTGAACATTTTTCATTTTAAAACTCTATAAACAATTTTTTTTTAAAACACCTGGACCTTGGTTACATTCCCTGTTGGTTGAAAGTCGTTTCTTCAGATCACAGAGAACTTGGCATTTCATTTGTAAATCAAGGTGCCAGAGCCTAGAGAAACAGAGAACACCCAAATCAACTTTACTTTAAGTCAAGAGTGAAGTTTTCACACACAGTGAAGATCTGGGTTGCAATGTGATCTGCCGGCGTTGGTCCACTGGGTTTGAAATGACTATTCAATGCAAAAGTTTTTTTCCAGCTGGACCTGGTATCTGCCAATCCTGCCAAACGTACAAAAATCTTGTTTAAGGAACTTGGTACTACTGTGCTTGATTGATCAACAAAGTCTCTTTTTCCTATAGGCCTACTATAAGTCATTTATATATTTGCAAACGTATACCAATGTTTAAATGAACCAACCATATGCTGTGTGTGAGTGTGTGTGTGCACCTTCTTTATTTAGGAGGAAAGAGTTCTACTCTGTGTTTTTTAGATGCATCAACCCCCCTACTTTCATTAAGAGTCTGTGATGGGTTTTTAGAGTGTATCTCCCATCTACATACTCGGTCAGAGTATACAACACATTGTCTAGTAATGGATCGCATGTTAGTGCTTTTTCAAAGAAAAGACATCTTGCACAGAAAGAGTACAAGCAGTGTAATGAATTTCTGGTGCTGAACATCCATGTTACAAAATTAGCGAGAGGAAAGTGCCCTTTAAGTGCACCATCCGTATCTTTGCATATATGGGAGCAAATGGGCTGAAACCACAGTGGAGAGATTCAAAGCCATGAATACACAACTCTGCTTTGTTTTTCAAAATATTTTGCTGCCATATCAATCTGAGTCTGGCAGAAATCAATCAAAAATATGACTTGCTCTCATTTATAAAGCTTTTAAATGTATTGGCCTTGTCAAATGTTAACAGTCCTTAAACTTATTTAAATATCACATTACAAATACAAACTTGTGATAGGCCAACACAAATAGGTAAGCTTCTGAAAAGTTTGGTGTGCATTTGTATTCGATATTGTTGTATTACAATACTATTATTCTCCTTTGGGAAGTTGAAAATAAATCATTTTATTCAATAAATTAGTTCATCCATACATGAGTAAGGATTATTTATCTATCTGTCTGTACTTTTTTGATTGTTTTCACGTGGCCTTACCGAGCGTAGTGGGACTAAGGTCATCAAGTATTGGGCAGGACAATTGGGTGACCTTGAGGATTATCTGGTAGAGAGGAGAATTCATGGTTTCATTGATGAGTTGTATGAGTTTTAAGAGGCAAAGAACCCCCTAAACGTTACACTACCACCATCAAGTTTTGCCTTGGTATTGTGATTGATCATCAGGGGATTTTTTTTACCTTGAAACTCTGCTGTGTTTTGTTAAGCATGTCTTACCTGAGATAAGGAAGGGCTGCAGTGCTTTAGATGTTCTGGGCTGTTTTGTGACCTCTTGGAATAATTTTGGTGGGCCAGTTTCACCTGAAAACGTGAATCATCTTTCTAGGTTTTGTGGATTTTTGGATGGACATTTTATTGAGTCAAACATAAGTATGTTTTAGGTGACACATATGTTTTCACTGCATTGTACACTGGTATACATTTTTTTATAAAGAAAACTATAAAAAAGAAAGTGTCTAATGTTTTTCTTTAAGAAAATGCTAAAATTCAAGCACTTATTGAAAACGAGAGCTAAAGATGCTAAAATACAACTCTTATAATTTAATTAGAAAGGACAAATGATTAAATTAGCCTTAAATTATCACACTTTAAATCAAACTTAAAGTATTTTTATGCAAATAAATTTTACATATGAATTAGGCAGATCAGGATTTAAACCCTTGATCTTGTTACAAATACTTCCTTGCCCAAAGTATGCCAGGAAGGCCCGTTGTAGTGTTGTGGTCAGCTGTGGTTAAATTTAAAAATAAATCTCTTGGATATATCATATTGTCAGCCTTAATCTGAAGCCTAGGCTGCAGAAGCGCCCTCTGCTGTCGGTAAGTGATAGTAACCAACTCCAAAATTACTGTTGTTTAAAGAAACATTGCTTAGCCTTAACCAAATCACAATTAATGCCTACTATTCTAATGATACAGATAGGATGGGATTTATGTAATCTTACGTGGCAAGATTATAGATTTATATTTTAAAATAATTTATAAACTAATGTAATAAATTCATAGCTATTGTAAAAAAAGTATTTTAGTCTAGTTTAGCTTCTTAGAAGACATAATTTGGTAAAACTACGCACAGGTTTAATTCATCTTTACTGTTGAATTACTTATATTTTTGTAGAAAATAATTTTTAAATCAACTTTTATCTTTGCCATTACATTTTCCACATGCCTAAACATTCACTGATCTTTATTTTGGCTGCCATACCTTCCGAAACTCAAAAAATATTCTAATAAAGTAAGCATTTACTATGAAATAAAGACATATATTATTTGTCTGGAAAGATAAATTCTTTATTTATCTACCATCAACATGATCTTGCTAAAGAGAACTAAAGGGATGTTTTATTTCTCAATCATTTTAAGAAAACTTGAAGGATAATAGGCTACTGTTCATCTGATTATTTGATAAACACTGCCACCTAGCAGCCATTTTCATCATGTAAACTTTGCCTGTCTTTAAATCAGAATATTAAAGATTTATGCTAATGTAATTACTATTATGTGTGATGTGAGTCCATTGATTTAAGTTATTACAACAAAATAATTTGTATTTATATAAATTCTTGTAATAGAAAATATGACTGGGAATAAACAAAACAACACAATAAAGCAAACATTAGTGTAAAAGATATTGAACATTCAGATATGGTCAGCCAGTAAAAAGCAATTTATTGAAGAAAATTACGTTTTTTTTTCTCCTCAATAAGTCAAAGAAACCGATAGGCCCTGAAAAAAATGAGGATCTCCACAGTGCTCTACAAAGCACGTAAGCACAAAGTATCATCCCTATACTCCGTATAAGTCTTATTGAGGGTCGTATTACAGAAAAGCCATGAACAGGAACGGACAGATAAACATGTAAAATATAATAATTCAACATCTCAAAGGGTATGATCTGTTATTCTTTTATATAAAAAAAAAGAAATGGCTGACAGCACACTTTTTCCCTTAAAGCTCGGTTTGTTTCTTTTACAATAACATAATTGCTCAATTTCAAAGGGATCTGCTGCTACAGTACTTTTTGACCCACTGACAGAAAATAACAAACCGGAATCAAGCGGCAGCACATGCAACACGACAAAATGGTGACACTGTCACACTTCCTTTCAAAGTACACATGCATAACTACAAAGTTTCCCTTTAAAAATAACAAATGTTAATCTGACCTGGAAGAGGTTTGTATTCAGTAGTCACCTCTCATATGGCTGCTTTTATGACATAAAGAAACATTTTAGTCATTCTAGGCCAACTTTGTATGACAAAAATCATTAATGTAAAAAAGAAGCATTTGTTAAACTTTTCTCCTATGTACACTTTAACAGCAAACACAAAAGTTGTGTTTTTGGACAACTCCAGCTTGTCAATTAAACAAATATGAACACTGCGTATTTTTTAAATACACGAACAGCAAAGCCGCTGACAAACAGAAATTTACTGACAATATTTTTTGCAAGATTTCAGTCAAAGAAGTTGTAACATATTTAGGTTGATAAGAGCAGTTCCCTTGTTACAGACTGTGATACTAAATACAAGACTAGCCTCTTTCTATTCCCCAAAATCCTTCCTTTTTTTTTTCCTGAGGCGTAAATACAACTGCAGTTCAAAGGTATCCTCCAGTGCTCCTGGCAAGAGAATGGCTGACTTAAAGGGCCATGTTGTTGTAAAACATCAAATGGGCACTTCAGCACTATGATCAGCTCTCTGAATATTCAATCCGAACCCTGTTCAGAGAAAAATAAAAAATAAAACAAACAAGGACTCATCCAAAAATCTGCAGAGAAGCTGTGCATTTGGTGCTTGCCGTTACAGAAGCACACAAACGCTCCAGGCCAGCAAAACATGTGGCCTCAGTCTTTGTTTGGCGTAAAAATGCGGTGGAAACATTTCTTTAACACTGCTTGGATTGTAGAATGACAGTTAAAAAAAAAAGGATGATCTCCTTTAGCCGTTTTTAACTTTAAAACACAGGAAGCACTAGAGGAGGAGAGAGACATTTCAATACACGGACAATTACATCAAATTCAACAGAGTAATACATCCCCTTTAGTCTCTTTCATAGCAGGACAGCAAACACTAAAAAAATTAAGGAGGGGGGGTCATCCCCAACAGACCCTGAAACCAAACTCTCCCTTTAATGCGATTCGCTGCAAAGAAATTGAAGCTTGGTCCCTCAGAGACACAGAGTGGAGTACGGCATTTTCTTTGGAACGAACAGCAGCGCGGCACATCAGTTAATAGAGCACGGCTCCCAGAGGAAAGCACAATATAGGACACTCTTCCTCTTCCTCCACTTGAGCTATTAATACACCCAAACAAAAGAAGAGGCTTAATGAGGCAGCAACGGGGAACTCATGCGAGCTAACTTAGACGAGAGCTTTGTAGTGTTTAGTTTCAAGGATTCCAGCTCTTCTTTTTTTATACATATATAAAGGGCAACGGATTCCCACTTTGCTTCTTCTTTTATGGTCGATGCTATCAGATGAAAAACAGGGGATGAAAAACAAGCACAGTACATGTACATTGTGCTACGCCCTTTTATGTCTGAACCCATTTGATTCGATATCGTCTTTTTCATTTTTACAAGACAAAACACAACGGCAAAAGGAGATGCATAGTTTTAGGCATGACGGTCTGCTGGATGGGTAACTTAAGAGAAAAAAATAGGTCTGGTGCTTAAAACAAATAATAAAATAGTAATAATAGTAATCCTGAACATTCTGAAAAAAAACTACAACATAATACGTGAAGCACTTTGTTGCATATTTGCATGAAAGGAAACATTTTTTCCATGCAGCTTAAAGCAGCTACCTTAAAGTTAATGCTTTGGTTGACATTCAGAGTGCATTAAAATGGAAGATGGCAAACAAGAGTTTGAACGGACACAGTAGTCAAGCTCACGATTTATATTTCATATCTGACCTGTGTAATATATATATATATATATATATATATTTACACACACACACACACAAATAACAAAATACAGTATTTTAGTTATTAGTAGAAAGTGAGACATAACTTACACAACACTGTGTTAAAAAACTGTCAGACCGTACTGACTGTTACACTGGGACATCATAATATAGAGAGAAAAAGCAGAGATGCACCGAGTAATCAGTCTGTGACCGGAATCAGACGATTTTCAGCTTCGCCCGCCCCGAAAGATGGGAGACTCAAAGATCTTTTTACCAGTTAGTGTAGACCCCATACTAAGTGCTACAAGGCGACAACAACTCTTCGGTGTGGATGTGGTTACTGAGTAGCGGACTCAAAGTTAGCTATTTTATCAGCTGTAAGGTGATGAATGAAGACAGAGGAAGCATAGAGAAGTTTACAAAGATCAAAACTGTACTTTAAACACAGCTACAGTCTAATAACAGTCAAAAATCCAATTCAGCTCCTTTTCTCTTCGTCTCTCTGTGTACCTGGTCTACTCCAACCCGCTCAGCGTCTGTCTCCTTTCTTGTTTTACTTAATGGAATGATATTCTGTCTGGCCATAATGCGCTCAATAATAGGAAGTTCATCCTCTGCCAACATGGATTATCAGCTAGCAGAAAAGCCTGAAGGTTTGTCTCTCTTTGATGGACTCATCTGTTCTCTTTCTATTTAATGTGT
This sequence comes from Orestias chungarensis, assembly GCA_032876305.1. Lineage (NCBI taxonomy): Eukaryota > Metazoa > Chordata > Actinopteri > Cyprinodontiformes > Cyprinodontidae > Orestias > Orestias chungarensis. The sequence continues at coordinate 1,946,379 of JAVLVB010000657.1, forward strand.
TTACTCATTCACAACTACAGTTCCTTCAGGCTGCAAGAGAGAGCAAGACTTTCAGAAAACACCAAGAAGGCTTCCATGGTAATGCTCCATTTAGAAATGTTGGGAGCTATTTAGAAACAAACATTTTCAGAAATATTGGCCATGCTAAACATGCTAATCACAAATATAAAACACTCACAGGAGTTTGTTTCAAAGTGACAGTAAAACCCTAAACCCCCTCCACAACAAGGCTACAAAAAATGTTATTAGGTCTTCTTATACTTTGGCAATAAAAGAGAAATGGTAGCTCTCTAACTTTTGGATCTGCATGTCGGAGCTTTACAAAAATCGATATAAATCGACCAAAAATCTATAAATCGGTGCATCTCCAGTGAAAACGGGTTTGGTACATCTACAAAAAATAAATAAATAAATAAATAAATAAAAATCAGAATTTGTCCCAAATTGACCCGCGGCCCTCAAATGTGGAAGTAAACGAACTGAATCTAGTAGGAATCTACCTGAAAGGTCATTAATACAACAGGATTAAAGTGTTTTATGTTTCAGTTGACATTATATCATGCACTGGAAACTTAACACTAACCACATACCTGCAAGGTTCCTTGTTTCAGATTAAATTGGTAGACAGAGCCAGGATAGCATCAAAGATTAAGAACAATCCGAGCTTTCTCAAATACAAATCTGCTTTAAGACTTTAAGAAACTTTTTTTTTTGTTGCTCTTAGTCACCCCCCCAGAGTCTCCTGAAATATAACCACCTCTACACTCATAGCTGGAAACCAGACATTACTTGATTCAGCTGCAATTTTGACACACACAAACCACCTTCCTGTTACAAAGTAATTGCATTTCGTTATTTCTGAACAGGAGACCACTTGAAATTGCCCATTTCAATCCTCAATCAGAGAAATCTCTACTTCATCTCACATTGAGCGGATCCGAGTTTCCCATTTGAGCCAGTGAAGATCTAATTGGCTGTAGTGGGAAAGGACACAATTAAATTTTACACAGGAAAACCCACTGCTGGGCTAAATGCTGCTGACCCGAGGACAGGGCCGTGAAGAGAAGCAGCCAAGCTAAGTTTTAGAGTACATCCAGATCGGAGGGAACAACAACTCTACATTAAGCTCTGCTCTCAGGGTCACATCCCAGCAGACCGAGTTCTCAAGACCACAAATACTTAGATTTGGCAAAAACTACAAAAACACGCAGTTGTTTTGGAAAATGTTTTCATTTTTTCCTTTATCATTTTTATCCTTTTTATACAACTATCAACAGCTCTGGCTTTTTTTTAGTAAACCTAACCTGCTAGCTGCACTTATTTCATTTTTTGCTGATACTTACACAAAAACTGCCCCCACCCCCACCCCACCCCCACCAAGACTTGCTGTATCCATTATTTCTACTCAGGCTCGTTTAGAACCATCAATAAGTTAACAATATAGTTTATGATAAATACATAACATTAAAATTCACACATAAATAAAAGCTCTGTCTTACAGATTTCTGTACCAAGCAACTTGACCCACAAGGTTTTGTTACGCATCTTCTCTCCCTTTTACAAAGAATCCATGGTTTTAATGCGACATGTTTTTTTAAAAACGCCTACAGACATGGACAAATACGGAGAACGACGAGCGGACCGAGGTCGGGGGTGTTTTAACAACGACAATAAAGACGTCTCTCCCTCCCTTCCATCTTCCCAGACAGGGGACAGCGGGGCAGCCCTTAAGACAACTATGACAACATCTGCCTGGTCCAGTCCCTGATTGATACAGAGGAAGTATGAAAGTCAGAGGAAAAGGAAAGAGAGGCTATTAGTGGAGATGAACTATTGATTGATTGATATATTACAGTGTGAGCTGCCTCCCTGCTGCATGCTTGGTTCTGGTGACATGCAGATGTCCATGCAATAGAGCTGGAAGCAGAAAGCCACCCGGGGTGGAGAAGCGGGCTGTCATTATACAAGTCGGATCCACGGTCTCCCAAAGTGACCTAATCTGGATTTTCACTGTCCTTCTGAAAAGTGAAAGGCTGAAAGTGCTGTCTGGTCTCCGCAGTCGGTTTCCTCGGTCCGCTGTGTTTTGAGAGGGGGGCTGTTAGAAGTCGCCGGATTGGGTTCGCCCTCTGTTAATGTCTTTTCTTGAGACTGGGACGAGGAGGACGAGGAATGGGTGCTTTCACTGGAGCTACTGCGGGTCTCTGTGCTGGTGCTTGTCTTTTTCATTTTCCTCCTCTTGGCTAGTGGCGCCTTGTCCACCGTTTGTAGGCGGAAGCCTTCCCGTTTACATTTGTTAAAAGCCTAAAGAAAAAAACAAAACAAAAGGAGAGAGAATCATCAGAATAATTTAGTTTCTAACCAATCTCTTGCCTTCATGTCTGTCAATACAGACACTGATCCCTTTGTTCAGTATGTAATTAAACGTTGCTGCCATTTAAACCTACCTTTATAACTAGGGGACCTATATCACTCAAAAAGCAAGGATCTTAAGTCTTATATCAGGCAGCATGCAACAACAACTTTCGATAATGATATTCTGATATGAACATGAGCCTAAACAAAACAACCCCCTCTATGGAACATATTAGTGCCTTTTGTTTTTTCGTTTCCTCTGCTTCTATTTGAGTCTTCTCCCTCTTCAAATCCCCAATCGGTCGCAGCAGATGGGTCACACGAGCCAAATTCTGCTGTAGGTTTTTTTTTATTGTCAAATAGGAGGGTTTTCCTCTCCACTGTCACTACATGCATGCTCAGAGTGAGGGGTTTCTGTAAAAAGTCAACGACACAGCGTAAACCCCCGTGGGTTGATCCAGAAGGAGCGAGTGCTGCAAGTCAAAGACTCGACGCAATCTTCTAGGTCTTCTGAAGATTGGAAACTTTTTAAACGAATTTGTTTAACATGTATGAATGCATGTATGACTGGAATTAAATTATGTTTCTTTTAAAGTGCTTCAAGATGACGTGTTGTGAATTGGAACTCATATTGTGAGTGCTTTCATTTAGCATGAACAAAAGAAAAAAAGCCCAACAACAGGTATAATAACATAATCAGGTGTTAGAATGGTCCAATTAAGATACAGACTTTTATCGAGTTGAGATTTATCTACAAACCCAAACATCCGACATAACCCCAAAAGATTTGTAGGTGAGAATCTGAATCTTCTCCTCTTAATTTTCTCCAAAACTTCCACAGTGACCCGTCTGCTGTGAGCTTTGCTGTTTGTCGACCGATTATCTCTAATAAACCAAATGGAGGCCAGAGAGAGAAAACAGCTTAAACCGAGAATTGAATGCAATTCCATTCACTGATCAGGGGACTTCTGAGGGCGGATGGTTGTTGCGATTTTATTAAAGAATTTATTCAATTATTAGAGCAGAAGGGATCTCAATAATAAATAAAAAAAGATAAGTCTGATTTTCATAATTAGAAGGCTTTGTACTATTTTCTTTTGTATGGACAGAAGGAACAATCTCGCCTACTTCCTGAAACCACTGTTTGTTCATTGCATTCTTACATTAAAAGTCACTTTGACGCAGGTGTGGACCGTGGCGGTGGACGAGCCGAGAATGTCGGGGGTCATGAGTGGGTTGGAGGACAGCTGGCTGTCGTCCTGGAGCCAGGCGTTGTAGCGGAGACTGCACATCTTAATCCTCTTGTCTGGATCCACCGTCAGCAGCTCTGGAGGGAAAAAGCCGCAGATAATTCACTAAACACGAGAGAGGAAGACGGATCGTGTGTGAGTCCAACAAAGGAAGGGATTTTCTTCCCCAAGCAGCTACTTAAGCCCATATAAAGATCACCTAATGTTCCTATTGGCTAATAACCTACAGGGGGCAATCGTAGGAAGGATGATGATGTGTAAAAATCGCTCTATAATTCTTAGAGTTTTTCATATTAATTAGGTCAAACAGAATGTATAAAAACAGACAACTATTTTGAAATATTAGCATTAACAATTAGTATGAAAGAAATAATTTTTATTATTGACATTTCAGTTTTCAGGTGCTCAAATCAAACAGTCCAGTTAACGAGTTTAAAATATGAGAATTATTTTACTACAACTACTAGAGAAAGAAAATACGTTATCGCTCTACTTGACCACTGAGATGCTCGTGTTAAGACATGTCAATCATATAAAACCAATTTTAATCAGGTGCATTATTCATTCTGTCGACATTTGTTTAGTTGTTGTTGGAGGTAAACGCTACATTGAAGTTCAAGCGAGGACAAACTTTCTGTTTTGACAGCCTTTCTTTTATCTTTGTTGAAATCTGTGCACCTTATCAGAATGGCTTCAGATGTGCTTACATCCTATCTTAAAAAAAAGCATTGAATCATGTAATTGAAAAACACAAAGTAGTGGATAATGGTAAAGCCTTACTGTTTTTATTTCAAAGAATAAAGAAAAGTGCAACTCTAATAAGTCCCCTTTTTACTCTGGTGCCCCAACATAAATTCAAGAAATCTGATAGCATCTAAGAATCAAACAGATTAATTTAATACCCTTTTAAATAGAGTTGTTTTATGAAGTAACATCTTGATAAAGGCTGCAAAAGAATCAAGTCTGAGGCTGATCTGCTTTACTCCTCAGTAACCGAGTCAAATTCTGGTTGAGGGATTTCGAAAAAGTAAATTGGGCAAACTTTTCAGCCCCTCTATGCACAAAGCTGATAACACAGAGATGTGCAACAGGAAATCCAAAAAAAGTGGTTCTCCAAATCAATCTCCAAAACCAAAAAAAAACTTTTGTGTTTGTTTGTTGTTTTCCATACTTTGCATTGGTCGGTCACATAAAATCCAAGTACATTAAACTGTTGTGTTAAGAGTATAATATGCATGCCAACATGCAATAACATTTTCATGGAGTGAAATACTTATTAAACCTGAAAACCTTTAGTTGTTATAGCAGAAATACTTGCAGCAGTAGGGAGGTTATACTGTAGCTTCACCTTGTATCAGGTCTTTAGCCTGCTGGGAGACATTTTTCCAGGCCTCGCCTCCAAAAGTGAAATCTCCTTGTTTGATTTTGTGCATGATCTCCTCGGCGCTGGAGTGGGTTGGGCTCTTCTCCTGACACTGAAAAGGCACCTGACCAGACAGCATGGTGTACTGAAACAAGACGAATGCCAACATCAGTCGGGGGTTACGGACATAATCACTCACATTTAGAGCAACGCTTTAATGCTCACACGTTCTCCAAGTGTGGCACACACAAGCAGGTAAATGTTTGTTTTACTTTACAGCGCGCTGCCTGGATTGGGCCAGGGAAGGAACGCAGCACTGGCGCTTATATGGCATGCTTTTAAAGCCGCCTCGACCGATCACGACCGTCCATTTTTTCATTGTTGCGCTGTGGGCTGTTGACCGTGGTTGCACCGGCACTAAAAAGTAGAGTGTCCTGTGCACAGCTGAACAAACAGGATGCTCTCACCTTCGCCTGCTTACATCTGCCCTCAGATTTCTCATTAAAAAGGACAGCAGTGGGGAAAGAGCACTTTTGGGTACTGTCTCATCTCGCTTGGCTTGCGGGGCATTGTGCACACAGCATGTCAGAACCCATTTTATCAAAGCTTCAAAAAGCGGACTACATATCCCAACCCCCAAAACTAGAACAGCACATACACAACACTAAAGCTCCGTGTGGATGAAGAAGCACAAATCTTTTTCAGACTATCTGGCCCCCATCTGTGCTGGTTGCAACCCGTTTTATTTATTTATTTCCTTCTCTTACCAGAAGTGTCCAATATAATGGATAAAAACGGCAATTTTACAGGCCTTTCAGTTTTTGTGGTGCAGATTTAATTCAATCTGGTTACCACAGGATAACAGACATTTAAATCTAAATTATGAACAATAAACAGCATTTCCCTTTAACCTAAAAAGTTTAAAATCAAATAAATCAACTCAGTATGAAGCTTAAGGTTATAACAGATTAACACTATTAGATAAAAACTGCAAGGAGGATCTGTGGATTTAGACATCGGACATGATGAATTTATGTAGTTCAGTCTTATATATTGTTCTCTAATGTCAACTAGAAATTTCTGGCTGATCTCTGACCTTTTAAAGCCTTTTTTGAGATTTTGGCCTATTAGGATTTTTCTTTTTTTATTAAGATATAATAACGTTTAGAATTTTTTTTGTGTCTTTCTGCAACCATTTATTTTTTAATATTAGGAAAAGAGGCAAAAACCCAGCTAAACATGCCTTAACTGTTCATTTAAAGAAAGACGATTACAGCATCAGCAATTTAAATGGGTTTCACTATATTATATTTCATCAGTAGTGACTGTCGTTATTATCAGTATCATCAAACTAATTCACAGTGAAAAAAATGATAAAAACCAAGAAACTTTGCTTTTTGTAAATAGAGCCTAAATAAACTAAACACAGTCGTATTTAATAAAAAGAGAAATTTATGCTTCGAATGCTTACCTGTTTTATTTATTCTGCTTTTTCTTTTGTTTCTTTTTTTTGCAATAAAATACATTATTTTCAAATTTACCAAATGGAATAATGTCATGTTCTCATAGTTGCATATTGAATTACACCTTTTTATTCAGATTACCAGGATTATACATTACACACTCACCAGAATGACCCCCAGGCTCCACAGGTCACAGGACTCATCATAGCCGTTATATTTGAGGATCTCTGGGGCAGCATACTGCAGGGTGAAGCAAGGAGTCTTCAGCGGCTGATTGTCTGGTGGTTTTAGACACGCAAAGCCAAAGTCTATGATTTTTATCTCGTCGTTCTCGCTCTCGTCCGTGAAGAGCAGGTTCTACAAACCAATTCAAGACACGGACAGCAATCATTTTCTGTTTTTTTCTCCCTCTGTTCGGTTCAGTCAAGAGCCTGCTAAATTGTACATCGAGACTGCCCAGGTCCTTCTGACCCATGTTAGGGTCAAACAATTTTACTCTTGTTTTGAAGAAGATTGCAGAGTCAGAGTGACAACAAGCCACATCATATGCAGTTCAGAAAAACATAGCAATTCTTTCTTCAAAGCGTATGATCCCGCCAGGCTGTATTTACCACAAAGACACATGAAAACTTCTAGCTTTTCTAAGATATGTCTGGTACCTCTGGTTTAAGGTCCCTGTGCACCACTCCCACGTCATGCATGTGACTGACGGCAGACACTAGTTTGCGCATAATGCGGCTGGCTTCGGTTTCACTGAAGAGTTGCTTCCGTCGGATTCTCTCTAGCAGCTCTCCTCCACTGAGGAGTTCCAGAACCAGGAATGTATGGAGCTACAGTAAAAAAAATAGTTTTAGAGCTGTTTAGGTTAGGCAGAAACTCAAAATCACAATCAATGAAATACACTATGTGAAAGCGCTAATGGTACAAGCTAACTACAACACAACAGTGTGACAGAGCAAAGAATCATATAGCTCAGAGTTAGCTCAGAGTTAGCCGTTTTAATTAGTGCTAAGGGTTTTAAAAAAGAAGTCAGGAGCGACAACCGGTGTAAAAAGGTATTTATAGTTGGTGATACCTTGCTATTCATGTAACGCTGGACTACAACAATTAATGAAGAGCTGCTCTCAATGGGCTCTAGAGTTGGACATTCTTAATAATGAAATATGAGTAACACCTTGATTGCCAGAAGTATGGAGGACCAGAATTTGGTCTCCAATTCTCTCTGTCAGTTACTCTACTCAAGGTTTTGGGATGTATTTGGGATGTTATCCATCTGATGGTCTGTTTGATAATATGGCCATTTAAAATACTGCCTCTTGGTGTATGTACAAGCTAATATGCTGGGTAGCGTGTTTGGTATTTGCAATGTTCCAGTGAAGGGTTGACTCTTTAAAGCTTTTTCCACTCCAATGTAGGCAGTGGAAGAGCTTCAGAGAAGGCGGTGTTTATAATCTCATTGCAAATTACTTGATGGAATTAGGTTGATGTTCGAGGTCCCAAGACGAGGCATCGCAAGCCAAATGTTTATTAGCATTGAAGCACACACCTGTTTTGCTATCTTGTGCAATCTGTTGTACAGTTTTGTATATAGGCTTACAGACTTTCTGGCTGATGCTGCATTAAGCTTAGTCAAGATTTAGTGTTTTAGCCTTTATTCAATTGTGTGACCCTGTGGATTTTTTTACATCATACTTTTTATTTTCCATGTGTATCTTCAACAAAATAAACATGAACAACAGGAAGATCTCAATCAAATACACACAACCAAGCCATGATCTCATGATGGTGAATCAAACCATAATAGAATTGAGTAAAAGTGATAGAGTTCTAATAAAGATGGAAGAGAATAAAGTGTCCGTGCAGCAGGGTACAGTTTCTCATTAGTGCTGGATCTGAGGAACAAAAGCAGGACTCGGTGGAGACGAAGCAAAGCAGCGCCGCTTTGATCTGGGTCACAGGCCTGCGAGGTACAGTAATAACCCCGCTGAGCTCATCAGGACTAAAGTGGTGCTCCTAGGCATGAAGGACTTTGGCTAATGAACCTGTATGCAGTCAGACGCTTGGAAACACCTTCCCAAATAAATGGCGTGAGCCACGTCGAAGCGTATGCACACTAGGTTTGGTTTAAGTGTGCAACTCTATTAGCAACACAAGTGAATCTAGGTTGTTTCCATTCACCCGAACAAAAAAGATTGTTTATACAGCTGTGGTTTAGAAATAAATCAGCTTTGAAATATCAAGCACACAGAGATATTTACGAATAATATAAGAGGGTACAGAAAAAAAGACCAAAAGGCTCCCAGCCGGCTGCTATTAATCTGCCCTGTTCCAGTTCTATGACTTAATAAGGCTGCGCTCCCACAGGCTCTACAGAGGACAGAAGGAAACGGAGCGAATGCTGGCAAAAAAACCATTGGAATCAACTTTACCTGATCATGGTAAATTTCATGTAACTTCACAATGTTTGGATGGCCATCACAGAGCTTTAAGGCTGCTATTTCCCTCTGAGTCTGCGCCTCCATCCTGGAGAGAAGCAAAATCACAAAGTAAAGTGAAAAACATTTAAACTGGTCTTTGTGTCTTTTAGAGACTTTTATGTGGGATTTTGATGTACTTATGTTTTTTTTCTTGTTTTTTTAATTGAACCAACTGAGTTCAAATTCTGCCCCGGGATCTTTCTTACATGTTCTCCCTGTGCTCTTGTATTGCTTATTGACCAGTAACATTTAGCTCTTTCAGAACAATATTTAATGTTTTAGATAATTAAGATTAATTTGGTCATGACAAACATTTGGTTAAACGTTGTCCTCTGTACACCATGTTGGATAAAGGTAATTTTTTAATCACATTACGTCAAAAAACGTTCATGTATTTATTTGTGAGTGAGATTTGGTGGGATCAAAAATCAAAAAACTAAAAATAGAGTACAGTAATAATCAGAGAAGCCACCAAGAGGCTTGTGGTGGCCTAGAATGGCTGCAGAGATCCTAAATCTAGTTTTAAAAAGTTTCGCTTTGCAGTCTGCCCCAAACCATATATGGCATACAGCAAACATGTGGAAAAAAGTGCCATAAATAACTGTGGTGGTGTAAGTGTCACATCGTTGCATTTATAATCAGTGACCATGAAAGTTGGTCAGAGTTGATAGGAAGTTGCAGCTAAATTTCATTCTATAGAGAAAGAAAACCATTTAGAGGTTGCAAAAAAAAAAAAAAAAAAAGTTAGCTTACGCAGAAATCCACAATAAAGCATATTAAAATCTGTCAAAAAATTAAAAAAATCAGAATGAAATAAAAACGTTTGTAGTTGTAAAGTGACAAAAATAATCTCAAAGGCACTGGAGGTGTTGTGAAATGAACCAAAACAGCGTGAGATGAGGTAGAGATGAGGTTTGTTTTACAGCTCTGTGGCTCGCCAAGAACATGGCCGCAATATCTGCAATATTTGTCTGCGAAAGAATCCGAACAGTGCACTGTCTGCAAATAACATTGAAGATGAAAGCAGGACCTGCACTACTAGAAGCACGCTACAACAAATGTGTAAACAGAGCTGGATTGATTGAGATTATACCTGGCAATCTGCTTTGTGTTCAATTACTTTCACACATTTATGTAATGCTTCTGGTTTAAAGATGTTTAAAATGGGCTAACCTCGACCCAGTTTTACTGTTAGACCAGCCAGTGGTGGGTTAAATGCATCTAATGTAGCTATAAATATACCACATTGTGAAGCATCTGGGTTGAAAAGACAAATTCTGAAAATGAGGGCCGTACCTCTTGCTGACTATTTTGACGGCATACTGTTGTCCAGTTTTTTTGTGGGTGCAGCGTCGACAGATGGAGAAGCTCCCCTCTCCGAGAGCGCTGTCTTGCAGGTTCATCTCATAATTCATGTAAAAGGGGGAGTCCTGCAGGGAAAAAAGAAAGTAGTCAGATTAAATTATGAGCAGGATGATCAATCTGTGATTTTGTATTTCAGTGCTTTACATAAGTTAGACGTGTTTGATTGAAATGGTACATTACTTTTTTTAAAAACACAAACAGCATATGAAGTGAAACGAATAATTTGAGGGATAAAAACGAGTTCTCCTGCTGTGAATCAATGACAGTGAAATCAATGAAAAAGGAAGAAAGTGGTAAACGAGCATTGACAAACCAACTGCTGAATGCAGCATCTTGCAAAGGTATTTACACCTTTGAATGTTGTCATATTTTATCACATTAACAGAGAAACTTCTACATAGGAATTTATATGACAGACTGATACAAAGTTTGGTATCATCCTGCGAGAAAATGATTGCATGTTTTTTTTTTTAAGATTTTCCACAAACATAAATCTGAGAATTGTGATGTTTTCCCTCCTAAATAAAATCCAGCGCATGAAGTTGCCTTCAGGAGTCTGCGTTTTAATAAATGTAGTCCACTGGTGTGTAATTTAATCTTAGTATATGCCCCTTTGTTATCTGAAAGCCACAGAGGTTTGTTAAAAAAAACACTAATAAACGAACAGCATGCTGAAGACGAGGGAAAAAAGAAAGCAGGTCAGAGAAACCCCTTTTTAGAAGAAGCAGTTGGTTTATGAAACTTTAGCTGATGCTTGATATCACTACTTTAAAAAGAATAATGATGGTGTGGAGAAATCGAAAGGTGCACACAACCCTGAACACATTATTCCTAGAACAACAGCATCATGCTGTGGGAGATAGATGCAGACAAAGAAACTGGGCAGAGTTGAGGATAACATGAATGGAGCTAGTCAAAGATGAAATCTAAAAAAAGAATTACAATAATAATGATGGTCATAAATATTTAATAAAACAGATTCGTAGATGTGAATACAGTTTTTAAATCTTGTAAAAAATAAGGTCCAAACAATGTCTGCTTTATGCATATGGGAATGTTGTATAAACAATAATAAATTGTAAAAAAGATTTGGATTTGTAAACGGCAACAAGTTAATGATTTTACTGATAAAAGGCACAAAAAAATACGTGGTTCAAGTGAGTATCAACCTGCAAGTACAAACTTTCAGCAGAATGGAGCAGAATCTGCTAGCAGGCCGTCCTGGACATCTGATCCCACCCTCAAATTATTGCTATTACATAATCCTTCTCTTTCCATCTAAATGCTCTCATAGTCACGTTTGTTTTAAGTTGAATATGTGACATAAATTCTCTCTGTGATGGATTGTTTAATTTGTAGCTGAGATGACTCTGGCCAGTCAGGTGGGGGGGGGGGGGTTTCAATAAAAGTACACTACAGCCTGGTTGCAACATGCTATGTTGCAGAGCTAAAAATGGAGTTCTGGAAAAATAGCTTGTTTTTCTGTACAGCTTTTTAATATGATCCGACAAAGTTGTACAGCAGAGCAACAATCGCAAATGAGGCGTGCTAGCAGCGCTTGCCAATAATTGATGGTGTCATTCAAGACATTTTACAGTGGAATATATTCTCTGCTGCACCAAGGATCTTTAATCAGAGGCCTGTTTAGATTTGGGACAAGACTGACTGCTCCCAGATACCCTTTCTGACCACAGCAACACAGCCTTGAATAATGTGACAAACAACAACCTTTAATTTCTTTTTTGGATCAATAAATTATTTCTTAATTGATTTTTATTTATTTTTTCGTTGATAAAATTACTAAAGACCTTTGTCAAAGACATTAACTTTTCTTTAGGCTGTTAGAATCACATTAAAACATGGAACAAAGCTCAGTTTAATTTAAAAACCTTAACCTATGTATTTAGAAGTAGGTACTAAAATAAAACACAAATAACACAAACTTACATGCAAGCCAAAATGTGTAGAAGTGTAAAGTAAACTTTATATATGTTCTGTTTATTCACCCTTCAGTAAGGGGGCTCTGGCTTGAACATGAAGGGGAGGGGGGGGGGTTAAGTTGTTGCAAATAAATAGAGAAAATCACATCTGTCTGTGAAAGCAGCCATTAGTTTAAGTGTGTTTTTACTGGGGGAACTAAGTCCGTTCATCTTACCTTCATCATGGCGCTGCGGGCCACAGCGGCAGAGCCTGGCCTCTCGGAGCCCCCGCACAGCTGGATGGGGTCGTCCATCACCACATTCCTCTTGAACAGGATGGAGGGGGCCATGAAAGAATATCCCTGCGAGCAGAAACAGAACAGGGCCGTGTTTACATTTTACTAAATAATTAGACGGAGAATGAGCTGCATGAGCAGAACAGAGAAAAACTTCTCTGCTCTGGCATTGGAAGAAAAGGTTTTTGGGAAGACCTCCCGAATTTAACTCGTCAGACTGGTCTGTCAGCTCCACAGTGAGGTGCTTTTGTCTTGTTTCTGAGTGACGGCCGCTATCCAGCTGTATCTATTGTTACACCTGTCATTGTGCTGGGTGACTGCTTAATTCCAGCTGTGGGGAGCCCAGAGCTTTGAGCTGGCGTTAATCCCACCCTCCAACGGCATACACACAGCTGTGTGCTCAGCAATGGCGGCAATGGATGGATGGAAGGATGGATGCGAATGAATGAAATGCCCTAAATTGCCGGGCTTGAATATTTGATTGCTCTGCCGTGAAATTACATCTTGGCGCTCTTAATGCAATTTTAATTTTGTTTTGTTAGGCACCGCGGGGGAGCAAGTGCACGGTTTAAACTGGGATGCCTGTCGTTATCTCAGAGATTGCTAGGCTTGCAAATTATAAAGACCGCAAGATTTCGGAGGGTGTGTGTGAACGGCAGCTGAGAGGGGGAAAAAGCCAAGATGAGGTTGGCAATCAAAGACTGAAGGCGTAACCGCAATAGACGTGGTGTTGCTCTCAAAGTGTAACCTTTTATTTCATGAGAGAAGCCCGTTAATGGATCTATTGATCTAGCAAGCTCAAGGATCCAGAAGGCAATCAGAGTTGAAATTTCATGCAATACATCAGACAGCTATCAGCTGGCATGGAGTTGTGGGCCATATTATGGTTCAAAGCTACATCAAAAATAGTCATTCACATCTGTTACTTCAATGAGAGCTGCATATGGCAGCAATTATGTCAATAAAAAGACTCTTTAGTCGATTTGAATACCAATGCACACAGACAGACTCATGTTGACTTACAGCAACCTTTTGAGGACATTCAGAACTTGAATTGATTTTTTCGATTGCTGTGAAGTATGTCAAATATAGTCACAGACAAAAACTGAGTAAAGGATAATGTATTTTTGTTTTTTGTCCCCCCCTCCCATAATTTCACAACGCCTGCAGGAACAGCCCAGATGATGCACATGCACCATCATTTGTTATCCTGCAACAAGTCATAGGAATATCTATCTAAGGGAACAGCAAAAACAAAAGTCCTAAAAACCTTCGCTCTGGTTTTTTTCATGCCGACTTGTTCACCCACCTGGAAAATGCGGTCACAGTTCAGAGGCAGAGCTGCAGGGGAATAAGTGGGGTCCATTTCCGTGAACTCTTCTGCAAAATTACTGACGTCGAGCTCATCCCGAATCACTGGTTTGAATGGCGCAGGTACCTTCTTTGCTGCCAAGTCCTCCCAGTTGATTTTCTACAGCGAATTTGTAAAGGAAACAACATAATTACTCCGACCAACTCTTATAATACAGTTCACAGCAAACATATTTACACCCTTTCAACTTTTTTTGCACATTTGAATGATTCTGCTGTATTCTATCACGATTTATTTAAGGACCAACACAAAATGGTAAAAGAACACAGTTTTTATTTTATTTCCCTTTTTAAATCTGAAAAGTTTGGCATAGTTTGTTTTTAACAATTGTTAAGAGATGACATTTTGTTCATCCACATTTCATAGCAGGTACAGCAGCAACAAGGCCGTATCAAAGCCTAGAGTTGACATTGATGCTGTTGCTGTCCCACTGGAACCTGAACTTCCTTCCGAGGCACAAATCTTTATAACTTCTAAAGAGCCTTTCTTACAGGATTGCAATGCCTTAGGCTCAGTTTCTCTGTCCCTGTATGAAAAGCCTCCCTCCCATCATAATGCTGTCATTATCGTATTTCATGGTGGGGAATAGTTTTCTGCACACATAGTACTTTGTATGTAAGGATATCAATGATGGTGTACAGTTTTAAAACCCAACTCGGCATTGAACCTCTCCATAACGTTTTCTTGGACCTGTCTGCTGTGTTCCTTGGTCTTCATGATGCCGTTTGTTCTCTAACAAACTACTAAGGTCTTCAATATTTATTATGAGATCAAACGTGAATGGATGGCATTTTATTTTTTCAGAGCTTCATACAAATACATTCCACACTTTTCAGATTTGTATTTGTAAACAAAAGCAAACAACCATCCCACTGTTGTCCTTCCCCTTCTCAAATATTACAATTCTTGGTCAATAAAATCAAATCTTAATAAACACTTAAGGTTTGCAGTCATAATATAACAAAATGTAAAAGACTACATATCGTTGCTATAATAGGGCTTGCAAGGACGGTTTGGAGCACAATAATGGTTTCCCCAAATTTTTTAGGAGCTCAGAAGTCTTGTTATTTTATGCTGATGTAATAACATCAAAACCTCACATCAAAAAACATTACTTAAAGCAAGACATATTCACCTGATAAAACTGATGTTTCTTCACATTTTCCGCTCCATTAGGACCAGAGCCTAATCTTTTCTTTGGATCCTTGACAAGTAGTCGCTGGATCAGGTCATTGGCCAGTGGTCCCATGTCTTTGGGGAAAGGGGGGTCCTTTTTACAAATCCTCCTGTGATGTCCAAAATAAACATCATCACAACGCAGGATGCTCATAGCAAGTTTAACATTCCACAAGAGGAATCCATACTTGGCAATGTCCGAGTGGGAATTTTCATCTCCGTCCACAGTGAAGGGCGATCCACCCGTTAGGAGCTCGTACATCAAAACACCGAGGCTCCACCAGTCCACTGCCTGGAATGCATAGAGAGGCCCAAACGCAAGTTTTCAGCAATAAAGGAAGTTAATTGGAATGAAATCAAGCTTATTTAATTGTTTGAACCTTGTCATGTCCAGAATCCCCCCCTTCAACTATTTCTGGAGCCATGTACTCAACAGTGCCACAAACAGAGAAAGCTCTCTCAACCTGTAAAAGACAACAAAAAAACAATCCATTAAACTAGGCACTCTGTCAAATATCTTTATTAAAGCAAAGTGAGTATGGATGTTTACGACCCGCCCCACACCCT
Organism: Orestias chungarensis; assembly: GCA_032876305.1. Classification (NCBI taxonomy): domain Eukaryota; kingdom Metazoa; phylum Chordata; class Actinopteri; order Cyprinodontiformes; family Cyprinodontidae; genus Orestias; species Orestias chungarensis. The sequence goes on from JAVLVB010000657.1 coordinate 1,961,979, forward strand.
TTACACAGATGTTTTTGATGTGTTGTCAGCCATGCAGGCGTCTTTAGTTCTCCTTTTAGAACTGAAGAGGCTTTTTTGACAGATTTCAATGACAAGTGCCTAGCAACATCATCATCATGAGTGTCATCAGGCGTTTTAGAAAAATGTTACCAAAATCTCTGATGGAGCAAAGGCGTAAATTAATTTAGCACCATCTTTCCTCGGCAGAGGTGTCCAGCTAAAATAAATATAAAAACTCACATAAAAATAAATAAAATAAAAAAATCACTGATTTCAATGGAGAAGTTCAAATAAATGTGTTCAAGTAAAAGCAGGACAGCTTATTAAGGACCTGATTGCAATTTTATCCTTTTCAGAGCCTCATTATAAACAGACAAAAATGTCCTGAGGTTTCACAGTATCCTGCAAAATTATTGGCACTCCTGGTATTGATGTGTGAAATGTCTTAAAATAAGCTCATGTTGTACTACATTAGCATAATTTCACACTTAAAAGAAGAAAAAAACTACTAAAAATTTACAAATTCACCAAGAACTGTAAGCCTCCTTTGGGGACTTTTTTTTAGGATTCGATCTAATGCATGATTCATTTTTCAGCTTTTTCCTTATTTTATATCTTTGACAACTTCAGACTCAAAACTAATAAACATTTACTTGGTTTCAGAATTGCAGTCCTTTAGAAACAAATACCTGAAGAAAGGATTTCAGTATTTCTCTCAAAAAAAAAAATTTTATAATAACAATAAATCATAATTAATAAACATCATGGTGACCGAATTTGACCTACGGACTCGCAAATAAAACGACGATTTTGTGTAACTGCCATTAGAGTGTAGAAGTATGTATGGTATGCTTGTATTTTATTTTAAATGAAATATTGACATTTTCTATGCATTATGGTGTTGCATTAGCGGATTTCCCTTTGTAGGCTGATGCACATTTTTATAATCACATTAAAAAAAATTTCTTCTCATTTTATCCCTAAATGTCTTAAACAACTTAAGACTTAACAAAAACTAGAAAACACCCCGACATTTTTACATTGATCCCTCAATTTAAATCTAAAGGTCGTGTCTAATTAAGCTAGAATAGATGAACATTTTTTTGTCAGACTAAAATTACCTGTAGAAAATAAGACTAATAATAAGACAGTACCGTATTATAAAGAAAAAAAATAATGGAAAGAACATTGAATCAGTTCTGGTTATTGTGACTGGTGTGTCCGTTGAGTTAGGAGGAATTATTTTGGCACAAGTTTTAACAAAAAGCAATTAAAAAGCAGTAAATATGCTTTTAGATTTCCCCATTCATCAAAGTGCTCAGGAAATGGCTACAAGGAAACGATTACTCACTTAAGCTTGCTTAAATCCACAGAGGAACACTTTTAAAAAACTGCAGTAAGGAGTGTCGTCTGGGCATGTCCAAGTCTCCATAACACGCATTATACGGTATGCACATTAGGAGAGCATAAATTAATGAGCATAAGCTGAAGCCAAAGGATGTCCAGACAGAAGCATCAAGGCTTTCTGAAGGTTGCTAAAAATGGATCGCTGGCCAAGGCAACTAGAAGCTCCAGGCGGTTAAGTGCTGCTACAACTAGGTGTTTATTACAAAGTCATGGATATACCGAAAATATATTGCATGAATTTCTGGAAAATGACCTATGCGCCAGTTAGGTAGGGTGTAGGATTTGTGTTCCTGTCGGATTGTTTCTCTTTTGAAAGACATAGAAACGTGCATCTCTATCAGAAATCCCGTCTTTCAACCGGATGATGATTCAAGACAACAGATCAAAAAAGAGCCTTCTTTCATGTCAGAGTCATCAGATCTAAATCATATACACATCCTGTAGATGTTCAAAAATTGTAACATGTGATGCCGTTTTAGGAATTAGATTAGAAATTAGAAAAACGTAATTAATCCCCGTAATGAAAAGCTCCCTTATAGCTCCCTTTTTGTTGACAAAAACAGAGACATGGTGGAGAGGAAGCATACCTGATCAAATTCTTTACTTAAGCCAAAATCTGTAAGAACTATGTGACCGTTTGAGTCCAGTAGAATATTCTCAAGTTTTAGGTCCCGATAGACGATCCCAAGCTGTAATAAAGCAATCCAGTTAAACAGATGACGTGTAAAAACAGGAGAGCAAAAAATCACTTTCGATGAAAACTACAAGAGTGAACATCTACATACCTTATGTAGATGTTCAAGCCCCAAGACAATTTCCCCGCTGTACAGTGCCACTTCTTGCTCCTTAAACCGCACCCTCTGCACCAAGTGTGTGAAAAGCTCCCCCCCGTTTACATAATCTACAATAAAAGACAATGCATGTAATTTCCTACGCACTAAACACAACTTTACTGGCAGTTCACGCCTATGCGGCCCAACCGAGAATTAGGTGCAGCCTAGTGTCCGTCTGGAAGGCGTAGTGAAGGGTCACGAGGAACGGAGACATGCGGATGTGCTCCAGCACTTGGCGCTCGGTCCTTGTGTGTTCGGTGGTCTTTGCTTTCTGAACGATAGTCGCCTTTTTCAACACCTTCATGGCGTAGAGCTTCCCAGCATCGTGGCCGCTCACTTTCCTCACCAAGAAAACCTTCCCATATGCTAATAATAAAAAAAAAGGAACAAACATTGTGAAAAGTTCAGAGCAAAGAATTTAAAGGATAGAATTAGTATGGCGTGCTTACACTTATGCAAGCATACAATCTGCTGGATTGATATGTTAAATAGTTTCAGCCTGTATTTTATCTCTGCATAGAGACACCCTTCCCACACACACAGTTCTAGGTGGGGCAGCTCAGTCTCCTACACACCTCGTTTATAAGTGCAAAATCAACAACGATATAAAGAGAAAAGGCTGGGTCGGCTGGGCATGCACACATAGAAACAGATACTTTTCTTTGTATTTTTTCATCCTGTACAAGGAAGGTTTTAAAAATCAATCAAAAAATTAAATACACATGTCATTTAATCAGTAAAAACCAGAAAAAAAAAACTCTCTAGTGGTGCAACTCACCTCCTGTCCCGAGCACCTTCAATAACTCGAAGTTTTCGATGCCCACCCTCTCAATATGGCCTGTCAGGTTGGCTGGAATGAAAGGAGAACATAATGAGAAATAGCTTCTTATACTCAGTGACAATTATAATATATCAGAAGCACTAGTAGAAGTGATTAAGATTTTTTTTTTCTGAAAGGAAAGTATTTAATATCAACCTGTGGCGTGTAAATGAATCAACAGCTGACTTGTTTTTTGATGCATTTTTCTCACCATTTTATGAAACTTAGAGATATTTCCCTTACAGGAAATAGTAAATCCCTTTGTGTTTCAGTAAATTTAAAATAAAACCTGTGTTCAAGAAAAAGCAGCAATTTTGTATATGATGCATCTTTTTTTCTGTGTAACTGAATTATTAAGTAGATATTTATGTTTTTTTTTTTTGTTTTTTTTACAAATCCTCCTTCATGTTCGATACAACTGGGTCTTGAGCAGTTTACCAATAAAATATTCTAGCATTAATAATCAACTTTTAAAACTTGTACCAGAACATGTAATGGAGCAGTAGAGAAAATCCAGAGCATTGTTGATGACCACATCACCGCCAATAGCCATGTTTCCGTTACATTTTGATGCAAATTTTGACGTTGCATAATACAACAGGAGGAAGAAAAGGCGAATTCAGCTCCTCCACAGTCAGCGTCTAACTGTACAGCTGACTGAGCGTGGCACGTTTTTAGATAAGCGTGCACGTTGTAGTGAACACATTCCTTCCGTCTGGCAGCCTGAAAATGGGCGAATGCGCCTTTAATGCAGCTCGTTCGATCTTTTATGTTGAGTTTTCTCCTTTCTTTTCAGACACAGGAAGAATGTGCATAATCATAACATACAAATGCATGAAAACTCCTTTGAACAACATCGCTGTCCTTTAAACTCGAGGTCAGGGAATTCTGGTTGCATAACCTCCCTTGTCAAGCTCACCCAGCCAGGGCCAAGTGGTTATTGGCCAAGATTTTAGTGGTTATTAATACACCGACGGAGACGTCCGACCAGGTGATGCCTTGCTGGTAGACAAGGGGAACCTCTTCAAATTACACGAGGGGAAGGTTACAACAAAGAAGAAAAAAATCTAAATATAGTTTATTTGGCTGACTTCCAACACATGAACCAGAAAACCCAGAGATCTAATAAAATAAAACTTATCGCATACCACTTCTAAATAAAAACAAAAAAAATGCTTCAACACTTATACAAAACCACAGTCGGATTTACATTTTCATCTTGTGTTCATCGAGGCTTAGATTTACAACCAAAGGACAAGCAAAACAGGAACGACTGACAGCTGGGTACAGTTGTCTGGTTGGGGAGCTGGAGAGGAGTACAGTCATGTTGCAGCTTGACCAGAAACACTGTCATTATGAAACAAAGGCAACTCCAGAGCAAAACTTCAGGCAGCAGATTTCCCCCACCAAACGGCAGAGCTCCACACAGCCATTGCTGATACATGACAACGTTACTCGCAACGTTACATCTGCAACCATATTATTGCAAGCGGAAGGAACTTTAATGTGTTGGAAAAATTATAGCTCCAGTGTCGCACTGAATCTCGAATGAAAGAGCTGGTTTCTCGGCATTAGGCTGGGTCCTGCTATTAGGGTATGTCGAGGTTTCAATATTTTCAAAAAACAGAAGAATTACCATGTTTGAAGTCCTTTCAACTACTTTGCCAGAGTGTATGACAAAGTAACAGAGTCCAGTCTTCTCCAATTTGTAACTGAACATTGCAGCAACTGTCTAAAAGAAAGTTACTCCACTTCATCTCACCTCCTTTGTGAATGCAACAAACTGAGGTGTTCGTTGGACCATATGTGGAGCTACAACTGCAAGGTAACTAGCTGACAGTTGGATTAAACTAGCCAAAATTTGCTGATTATACTGTTCAAGAGCAGAACTGAAAAAGTGTATAATACATATAATACTCTGCATAAAGCAC
>JAVLVB010000657.1:1972402-1994328 GCA_032876305.1 Orestias chungarensis
GGGGGGGGGGGGGGGGTTGTGGAGGATATATTCTAATCCTGTCTTGTTTTATGTTTTAGTTTGCCATTGCCTGTCAGTACAGAATTGCAACAAAAAGCAAGAAGACAGTTCTTGGTACTCCTGAAGTAATGTTGGGCCTTCTTCCTGGAGCTGGTGGCACACAGAGACTCCCTAAAATGGTTTGTGTTGGAAACCTTCTTCCTTTGCATCAAATCTTGATGTCCTATGCATTTTATCAGGGTCATAAACACGTTAATTTCCATGAAGCATATACATTGTGTAGATATTTTGTTACTAGTTGGTTTTAAACAACTAGTAACTTTAAGCTAGACTGCCTGAAGATCAGAAAAGCTTTTTTCTCCTTTACAGGACTAGAACTTGATTCCTTTAGTACTCATTTTAAACACTTATAATAATTAATATTAGCATTTGAACTCTTAATGCTTTCTTCAGACTAATTACATCTTACGTGGTATTGTGTGTAGGGGTTTCGTGTCTGATACTTCATCCAATAATCTGGCGTGTCCTTCTAAAACTCCATAATAACCTATACATATAAACCAGTGCTCCAGTTTGCATGTTGTCCCTGCTTATCAGGTTTAAATGTAGAATAGGTTAAACGTCTTTGAAGCACAGAGCGACCCACTTTGCACAATGTTTAAGGAAGGTGCCATAGTGAACAGTCGCACACAAATCATTTTTAAACCGCCTTCACAACGACATCCCTGTTTATTGCTCCTGACTGACGAAAAACCCCAACAATATTCTGTGTTTAATTATTACAGCTGTTTTTATTTGTTTTCACTTAAAATCGGTCTACTGGTTATAAATGTGCTGTTGTCTCAATGTGTAGGTCGGCCTTCCGAGTGCCTTTGACATGATGCTAACAGGAAGAAACATCAGAGCAGATAAAGCCAAGAAGATGGGGCTTGTCCACCAGCTTGTAGACCCACTAGGTAATTACTACATAAACTTAAATCTAACCTTTGGGCTTTGAAAGAGTTCATCTTTAACTTTCCATCCCTGGGTTAGTAAGCTGAACTTTGATTTTGATTTTATTTTTTATTTTTGTATTCCAGGACCTGGCCTGAAAGGTCCGGAAGAGAGAACAATTGATTACTTGGAAGAAGTTGCTATTGAATGTGCTCAAGGGATTGTTAACAAGAAGATTCCTCTTCAGAAAGAGAAAAACATGATGCAGAGTATGATCTTTATTTATTGGATTTGAATATGTAGACACTGAGATTGTCCTATAATATAAATCCTATTATGGTTCTCTGTCAACAGAAATTCAAGATTATGTAATGAGCTTTGAGTTTGTCCGGAATCAGATTTATAAAACAGTCCATGGTAAAGTCATGAAGCAGAGCAAAGGACTTTATCCAGCACCTCTGAAAATCATTGAAGTAAGTAAAACATTGTGTGATTTCTTTTATCTTTGAATCGAGATAAACATCTCTATAAATTTAGTGTTTCTGGATTAACTAAATGATGTTTTTTTTAAAATACTGGCGAATAAAATTCAGGTTACAGACCTGCTTGTTCCTGCTGCACTGAAAGAAATAATAGAATGCAGCACAATCCTTAAATGACCAGCAGTATTTCTCATTTCCTTAACAAAGACCCATTGAGGCCCTATTCTTGTGCAGCTAATTTGCCATGGTTGCATGGCAGTTTTGAGTTTGATTCCAAATTTAGTGGCAGGTTTCAGCCAGCAGCTCCATCCATGTTCCTGTTTGTCTTTAAAGTAGAACTTAAACGAGTTTTTAAAGAACCAAATCCAAATAGAAAAAAAAACTAGATTTTTTTTTTCTCCTCTGTTCCAAATAAAAAATAGGAGTAACAGAGAAACTACTCAATATACAGCTCCACTAGTAAATATGGAAATATTATTACATTGACATTTGTTTGCAATTTGGCCAATATGACATTTACGCTTATACAAACCACCTCTTAACAAAAGTAAGGATTCGTTGAGCATAATATTGTCTACTTTTGGTTACTGGATGATTTCTATGTTCATCTGGAAGGATAATAAATATTCCCCCTGACGTATAAAAAGAAGAAAAAAAATCTGTATTTATGCTTTGTTGTTTAATTTTCAGTGTGTGAAGACTGGAGTGGAGCAGGGCCCAATTGCTGGATACTTGGCAGAGTCTCAGGTACCCCCCCCCCCTCCGCTTCCTTGTGACTCATTGAAAGTCTCACTTCTTTGTTTTGTAAACATATTTGTTTTGTCGCAGAATTTCGGGCAGCTGGCGAAAACCTCAGAATCAGCCGCCCTGATCGGCCTGTATCACGGTCAAGTAGCATGCAAGAAGAATCGCTTTGGAACTCCAGAAAGAGAAGTAAAGTAAGTGTGTTTGTTTTTTCCAGGAATCGATTCGTTTGCTGGAACATTAGCCTTACCCATGCTTTTCTTTTTATGTTTGCTACTGATGACCAACCCATTCATGGTAAAAATTGCCTTGCCCTTTGTTTATTTCCAGAACTCTTGCCATTTTGGGAGCGGGTCTGATGGGAGCGGGCGTCGCGCAGGTGACTGTGGATAAGGACGTCCACACAATCCTCAAGGACACAACAGTGGAAGGATTGGCCAGAGGAGAGCAGCAGGTTTACAAAGGGTCAGCACAATTTCATGTCAGAATGTTCAAGCATGTCTGGAATTATGTCGAATGCTCCTAAGCTTTATTTCAACATATATCTTGTAAATCAAGGCTCAATGACAAAACCAAGAAAAAGAGCATCACGTCCTTTCAGAGGGACTCCATACTGTCTAACCTGACTGGTCAGCTGGATTACAGGGGCTTTGATAAGGCTGACATGATTATTGAGGCCGTTTTTGAGGACATTAACATCAAGCATGCCGTCCTGAAGCAGGTTGAAGCTGTAAGTGTTTCACATTATTCCCTGGGAATTTGCCTTGTCTTTTTGTCTGCTTTTGTTTTGTAATTCTGTCCCATTTTGTGGATTATATTTGATCTTGTCCTCATCTGTCTGCAGGTGGTTCCTCCTCACTGCATATTTGCAAGCAACACATCCGCTCTCCCCATCAAGGACATTGCTGCTGCCAGCAAGAGACCAGACAAGGTTTGATCTTGTGAATTGTGTAAATACCCAAGCAAACATCTTACTATAAGAAGCAGAATAATTCCTTAAAACCCTCAGGTGGTTGGGATGCACTACTTTTCTCCAGTGGACAAGATGCAGCTCCTGGAGATTATAACCACTGATAAGACATCTAAGGACACTACAGCCTCTGCTGTGGCAGTCGGCCTCAAGCAGGGCAAAGTCATCATAGTTGTTGGGGTGAGTTTTAGTCCTTTATTTTAAAATTAAAGATGTTGAACAATATTACCCACTCAAATGGGTTTCAGTAAAACATGATTAACTGTGAAATATATAAACTCTTATTAGTTTGTTCAAATCCCAAAGACTGGTTATGTTTTTGTCATTGCTAATTTTGCTATTTGAAAAAAAAGAAATTCCTCTGTTGGTTTAATATAAATAGATTTTACAACAGGACTGGATGTAATTGTATAGATTGTAATAGTTGTACTGAGCAGCCCAGTTGATAACCAGTATGTTTCATTTGTAATGCTATATATTTCTAATAGTAAGTACTATTTTATAGGCAAAAATACTGGTGAATTTTCAAAATATGTTTTAGTTATAATTGTTTAAACATAATAATTTGCACCAAAAGCTTAATAAACTAAGTATCGTCCAAGTTGGCACAAAACCTCACAAAGCACTACTGTGGAGACACGGACAAGACAATAAGCCACAGTAAAATACAGACAGACGTCTGTTTATGATAAAGACCAGTATTTCCCAGATCACTCCAGGTATGCCTTCTGCTCAGTAGTTTATGCTCTTATTAAAACACTAAAAATGTTATAGTCTTATTTATTTATTTATAGGAAATAAGACTTTGCCTTTTAAGAAGCTTCAGCATTCGTTTTTCTTTTTGTATCTGTATTATTAGAAATTTCATTATGATGACCTTAGTCTTGGTTTGTCTGTCACTAAACCATCCATCCATCCATCCATTTACCTTTTAACAGACCCTCCTTTCTTTGTTCCTCCATCTTCACACTGTCCATTATCATCAATCTTCCTGTCTAAAACATTCGACTATTATTCTATCCATCTGTTGTTTGTCTATTTATCTACCAAACCATCTGTAGATATTTTTTCAGTCTTGTCTTCTTTCAGTATGTAATTTGGGGATTTTTCTTTTCATATTTGAAGCCTTTAATGCAGAACAGTTTGGCAGCAAATCCTTATTTATACTCTATAACTGGGATTAAACTGTCTCACAACTCCTGGAATTGTGACCTGAAGAATATGAGTGAGCCCTGGTAATATTATTTACTGTGCTGGTTTACGTTTACAATAAATATTTGTGTACAGGACGGACCTGGATTCTACACAACAAGGTGTCTTGCTCCCATGTTGGCTGAAGCAGTAAGAGTACTTCAGGTTAGTGGTATTGTTGCGGCGTCCCTCTTTCGTTTAGACGGCGTGTCCTTTAATGCTGCTGTTGCCGAGCCATATACACAAATCGATTTACGATATTCAGAGTCTGCATACGTCGTTTAATCTTTGTTTACATGCAGGAAGGTGTGGATCCCAAAAAACTGGACGCCCTTACAACAAGCTTTGGGTTCCCTGTGGGTGCCGCCACACTAGCAGATGAAGTTGGTATTGATGTGGCAGCTCATGTGGCTGAGGATCTCGGCAAAGCATTCGGCTCCCGATTTGGTGGCGGGAACGTGGAGGTTTTAAAAACCATGGTGGATCAGGGATTTAAAGGTAGATGCTTATCAATAGTTGAGTTTAATTTGATCATTTACGTCCTTTTACCTGTAACTTGTTTCCAATGTTGTCACTTTGAAGGGCGGAAATCAGGAAAGGGTTGCTATATCTACCAGCCAGGCAGCAAAGTGAAAGATGTCAACCCAGAGATTGGAGACATTCTTGATAAATTCAGAATGACACCAAATCCTGCTGTGTAAGTAAGAAATACTTTTTAAATTCAGCCAGTAAAAACTATGCCTTTTAAAAGTTAGAACCTTTTGTCTTTATATAAATGAAAATTATCATACAACAAACACAACCGCCTATTTTATTTGTATCTATTCTTAAACATCAGTCTTAAATCCGTCTCAGAGTTAATTGAAATGGTCTGGTTTAAACTCACGTGTTTAAGGAATAGTTTAAACATTTTCAGGATACTTACCGTAATTTCAGTAAATTAAACTCTCATCTAAACCAACACTGGTTCTGGTGGTCTCATTGCGAGGCTGGATACTCGATTTTGTCCACTTCAGCCATCTAAAGAATTTCAGAGGTCGTCCTTTAGTATTGTGCACACCCTTTTCGAGACCTTGGTTTTTCATTCCTATGTCCTGTTCAGGGTGGCTAGCAGGGCTATTTCCTGGGTTGCACCCTGGTCGGTGATGCTGCATTTTTACCATCTTCCAGTTAGCTATACTTAAAGATCAAGCATGTAGCCGGTCCACCACATATTAAGGAAGATCTTTAGGGTGGCTGCAAACATTTGAACCTCTGTGTGAAATTTTTCTCCTGTGTGGATTATAAAATTCAGCGAATTCAAACTTAAAATAAGTTCTCAATTCTTTATAAAAAATCCCAAATGCATGAAATTCTCATTCATCGTGAGTTTACTTAAAGATTTACCTAACATTGTACCTAAAGCGAATATTAAGTGTGGAGTTTTTAAGGAATCTTACTTTAAAAGGCAAAAGGTCAGTCTGTCTTTAACACTTACAAAACTGAAGCAATCGCTGTCCCTTAGCTGAAGTTTCACTATTATCTAAAATGGCTTTAATGTCCCCTGCAGGTTATTATACAATTAAACTTTAAAGTTATTTCTATCTCTCTTCACTTTTCTTTAATATGTTGCAGTTCATCGGACTCTGATGTGCAGTACAGGCTGGTTTCTCGATTCGTCAACGAGGCAGTGCTGTGTCTGCAGGAGGGCGTCTTGAACAACCCGTTGGAAGGAGACATCGGAGCTGTATTTGGACTGGGATTCCCCCCCTACCTCGGAGGTCTGTTCCCCAACCGGGCGACATGTGCGTGATTCATCGCGCTTCCACTATTTTTAACCTTTCGTTTGCCGTTTTCAGGACCTTTCCGCTTTGTTGACACCTTTGGTGCCGACAAACTGGTGGAGAAGATGAGGAAGTTTGAGGCCGTGTACGGGAACCAGTTCACTCCTTGCCAACTGCTACTGGATCACGCAAAGGATTCCACCAAGAAGTTTCACAAGTGACCGACTCACCAGCGCTGCCAGTAGTTCTGAATAAACTCCAGTTTGACTTGAAATGTGCCTAACATTAACTGGGAGGGTAAACATTCTCGACTGTACACACCGACCGTTTATTGGGTGTAGCTAACCTAAAATGGTGCTTCTAATAATATCTGCCTTCTTTCCTGTTCTAATTTTTACATTTGTTGTTGATGATCATTTATGAAGTTGGCCGCTCGTACTGTAGCTGTATGTAACCACAATGTATGAAGTTTAACAATGAGCGGCTTCGAAATCTTTTAAAATGATCGTGAACCTGATTCGCTGGAACTGTTGGGACAGAAGTGAAATACTACAGAATGCATTTTATTTTAGATTGGTATACCTAATAAACTGGCAGGTATGTGCACAATAACAGCAAATGTGAAAAGGCTGTTATAATTTTTGTTTTATTTTTACGTGAATGTTCACTTGATGTATAAAATAAGGGGTGTATGAATATATCGATGAATGTTGAGGTACATCATGATTCTGGAAATGCCTTGTTTTCTGTGTACATTAAAGGGTTTTGTTTCTGAAATTTCTGTAACATTTGAACTGAGTCTTGCTTTCTGTAGAACAGACTTAGACTTCATAACCTGAACTTGAAAAGTTTCAAAGCAGAAGAGAATATAATGTTCAAGAAATTCTGGATTTGCATTTGAAATCAGTTATAGACGTCTAAATATTCATTAGTGATAATGCAGAGACTTTTAGATTTGTGCTCAAGTGCTTTAACTGTAGTAATTCAGGATAAAATGTATTTTTGTAAATGCATTACACAGTAGCCTGTAGTTCAGACCAGACTCTTGAACACAGATTCCCTCATTACTATAAAGATTACAGATATTTTAATATAGTACAGCTTCTTGAGTCTTGGTCTTGATTCTTGCAGTCATAAAAGTTTCTGTATTTATTCTTGTAAGTTGCACTTTGACTTTTCCGATAGTTTAATATACTAAGTAAACAGAAAAGGATATCCCCTAAATCTAATAAGTGTCTCTGCAAGCTCTGGCTGAACCATGTTGACGTGTGATTGGTAGTTTTCTGTTAAACGAATCCATAGACCTACCAAACAGAGCAGGGTGCCCAGGTCCCGAAGAAGCACAGCAGTCCCTGATCATCACACCACCACCACCATGTCACTGCATTGTTCTTTTTGTTTTTGTTCCAGAAACAGGACCCACGACTTGCCTTATCAGTCTGAAAAAATATCTTCAAGTATTGGAACACATAATGCTGCTTGTGGACAAACATGAGGGGCTCTTTATTTCTTGGTTCTCCTCTGTGGTTTTTTTCTTGGGACTCTCACAAAGAGGCCATATTTTCCCTTTCTTTTTCTCATTAACGAGCCATGAACACTGAGCTTAACAGCAAGAGAGACCTGCAGTGTTTTAGATGCTCTGGGTTATTTTGTGACTTCTCTGTCAAGTCAGTGGTTGGTTTTTCCACAAGTGAGACGAAAAACAAAGGATAATCAGACTTAATTCAAGATTTAAGGATGCAGAATATTATACTGCAATAACCTCATTCTGGAACAGGTTGGCTGGACAAGTTTTTTTTACGAAGAAATCAACCAATGGGACAAATACTTAATTTTAAATGCTTGAAACATACAGTATTACCCTTTTGAAATAGTGTAAAGCAGCTGAATGTAGCAGGATAAAGATGCGCATAATAAATTGAAGGTTTTCATTTCTGTTATGAAATTTCCCCATGTGTTTTTTTTTTGCCTTCTAAAAATGTGTTTCTAAATCTTTTATTTCCATGAGCATGAGAAGATTTTCGCTCCAATCCAGTGCGCAGCGCAGGTCACATGTCTGCTGCCTATTGTCCGCAGAGCAGGGCGTGTTCCGCGCGGACGCTGCGTGGGCTGCGTGCATGCGTGTTTATCATTCAGCAGCATCCTTTCATTTATTGCCTCCCTTCCCGGGAAGATGCTCGGACAGGACGGAGATGAGGACTGACTCGCGTGGGGCGTGTCTCGCTTGCTTTGCCGCCGCCGCATCGCCTGCATGGAGGAGAGGAATGAGCGACCCAGCTTCCAGAGGAGGACTCTGTGACCGGGCGTAGGAAACCATCAGTGACCAAACACTGACTGATCAAGATGTCTGCTGGCAAACACTCCGAGGCCGTCAGGGTGGTGGTTCGCTGCAGGCCTCTCAGCAGGAGGGAGGAGGCGGGTGGCTGTGAGAACATCCTGGACGTGGACGACAAGCTGGGCCAGATCACCATCAGGAACCCCAAAGCACCACCTGAGGAGCCGATGAAGGTGTTCACGTTCGACTCGGTGTATGGTTGGAACTCGAGACAGAGGGACATATATGATGACGCCGTGAGACCTCTGGTGGAGTCTGTGCTCCACGGCTTCAACGGCACCATCTTTGCCTATGGACAGACCGGAACAGGGAAAACCCACACCATGCAGGGGGTGTCGAAGGACCCAGAGAGGAGGGGCGTCACCCCAAATTCATTTGAGCACATTTTCACCCAGATATCCAGAAGCCAGAACCAGAAGTATCTGGTGAGGTCTTCCTATCTTGAGATCTACCAGGAGGGGATCAGGGATCTCCTGTGCAAAGACAACAACAGGAAGCTGGAGCTCAAAGAGAATCCTGACTACGGCGTCTATGTGAAGGACCTCTCTTCGGTGGTGACAAAGAACGCCAGTGAGATCGAGCATGTGATGAACATCGGGAACCAGTCCAGGTCTGTGGGCTTCACCAACATGAACGAGCGCAGCTCCAGGTCCCATGCCATTTTCCTCGTGACTGTCGAATGCAGCGAAACAGGTCCCGATGGCGAGGACCACATACGTGTCGGAAAGCTGAACATGGTCGACCTGGCTGGGAGCGAGCGCCAGAGCAAGACTGGCGCAAAGGGGAAGCGGCTAAAGGAAGCAGCCAAGATCAACCTGTCCCTCTCAGCCCTGGGGAACGTCATCTCGGCCTTGGTCGACGGTAAGAGCACCCACGTCCCATACAGAGACTCCAAACTCACCCGCCTGCTTCAGGACTCTCTGGGTGGAAACGCGAAGACCGTCATGATTGCAACGGTGGGGCCAGCGCACAGGAACTTTGACGAAACCCTTGCAACCCTGAGGTACGCCAGCAGAGCCAAGAAGATAAAGAACAAACCTCGGATTAACGAAGACCCTAAAGATGCCCTGCTGAGGGAGTTCCAGGAGGAGATTGCACGCCTGAAAGCTCAGCTAGAGGAGCGAGGGATGCTGGCAAAAGAGAGGAGAAGGAGGAGGAGAGACAGCAAGAGACTGAGCAAGAGCATGGCAGGCATGGAGGAGGAAATCTTTAGTGAGAAGGACGGGGATGTTTGGAAGACGCCTGAGGAGGCAGAGGATGTGAGGTGTTGCCTGATTCAGGGAGGCGACAGCGAAAACATTCTGACCCGCCAGGGAAATGGGGAAAAACTGAAGAACTTGAATCTCAACAGGAGAAGTATGGGGGACATGCAGTGGGATCAAGACGCGGTGGAGAAGATTATTGAGAAATACAAGGTGTGCTATTAAGCTTCACATCCAATCTTTGCGACTCCAGTTAAACAAAAGAATTGTCATGAATAATTTATTGTCTCTTTGTTCACAGGCTATGGAGAGCAAATTGTTGGTCGGCGGAAAGACAATAATTGATCACACTAACGAGCAGCAGAAAATGCTTGAGCAGAGAAGGCAAGAAATAGCAAAGCAGGTAAACGTGGCTGGAACAAAAACACATGAAGCCTAATTATTCTATTATTTGGCATCTGCATATTCTATAACGTTAATGTTTTTTTTTACTTTAAGGTGGAATATTTGCATTTGATCTTAAAAGTTTTGTTTTTTTGTTGGTTTTTTTAGGTAAGAAGAGAGAGAGAGATGCAGCAGCAGATGATGTTGCAAGACGAGGAGACCATAGAAATCAAAGACACGTTCTCCTCCCTGCAGCACGAGGTGGAACATAAGACAAAGAAGCTGAAGAGGGTAAGTTGACTCACTTAGTCGGGAAGTTATTATTATTTGACAGTCAAAGGTATCGGAAAATATGTTGGTGCCAAATTGAATCAGGAGCGAGTAAGCCTGTTTTTGTTCTCTATCTTTGCAGCTTTATGCTAAACTCCAGCTGTTGAGGGGAGAAATGACAGACATCTTCGATGAACACGTGGCAACTAGACAGGAACTTGAAGAGACTCAGGAGGAACTAACCAGAGAGCTGAAATACAAGTAAGTAGTATATATATAAAACTGGCCTAAAAAAGGAACAAATGCCTGAGAAAGGGAGGAAAAATCCCAAAGGTGCAAATTTGTAATCAGATAAGCACCAAAGAGTCCATTGGGATGTTGTAGAGGGAGAGATTTTACAGCTCTAGTGAAAAAAAATTGCTGACATAATATCTTTTGGTTGTGCACTCCACAAGTATTTGACCTATATGTCAAATGCTATTTGCTGTGGAAAAACTAACCGTGCACATCACCCTTAACACGCTATCCCTGCTGTGAAGCTTCACGTTCTGGTCTGGCTTTTTCTTCGTCAGGGACAGGGAGCTGGTCAGGGTTGCTGGTGGAGGTTCGTCTTACTAGAAGACAATGATCCTGAAAATAAAGCCAGTGCTGCAACAGAATGATTTAGGATCAACCATATTGGTGTGTCTAAACCTCCTAGTCAATCCTCATAGACACAGACTAGAAGACTTGCAGACCCCACACATTTCTGCTATTAAAAGGATTTGACAACTATGTATTTTTTCTTCCACTTATTATTTGTGTCGTTCTGTAGCAAACAAATCACAGTAAGTGCTTACTTAGTTATAATCACTTTTTACCTTTTACTTGTTTGTTTTTTTCTTACCGTTTACTTGCTTTTGGATATCGAGGCTAGTGGCAAAAGTAGACTTCTAACAAAATCGTCACAACAGTTTGCGTGAGAACTTTCCTTTAAATTATTAAAGTGTTATAAAGGTGGTGTTGAGCAGTTTGTACCTATAAGTCTGTGATATTTATATGGAAAGAAAGAAAGGAGATGGTGAGTCACCAAAGCTATCCTCGGGTCAAACGTGTTCAGTTTGCAGAAAACGCGATCAGTCAGACGAAGATAAGGCAGTTTACAAATCAATTCAACTTAATTCAATTAAAACCTTATATAAATAAAAAATACATTTTCTATAATAATAATAATAAGCAAACTTGCTTTTACCTCAGATAAAATTGTTTGAATTCTATTACACTACTCCTTTTCATTTAAAAGAAAGTATTGATGTTATTTCTTTGTATGACCTTGTGGACTTGAATACTGATGTTTTAATACTTTTTTGTTGCTACCTTATAGTATTGTTTCACATGTTTGCACAGGTTTTGTCAGTTTGAACAGATATTTATTTTGTATTTTGCAGATGTCTCCTGATTGAGAATTTTATTCCCCCTGAGGAAAAGAACAAAATTATGAACAGGCTGCAGTTCGACAGCGAGGAGGATCAGTGGTGGCTGCAACCAGTTATTCCCTCAGAGAGGTCAGCAAATCAATTTCCCATCGATTTCATCATGAACTAATTGTATCTGAGCACTGAATCATGTAGGCTGTATAAGTATCTTGCCGAGTGTGATACATATCAGCAGAATGCCAGTGGTCTCACCATCTGTTGCACAAAGCCACAGTAATGCCATGACGCCAGGGTCAGAAACACTCCAACCCTTGTTAGGATAAAAAGAGAGCAAGTTGTATATCTGCTGGGAATATAAATATGTCAAGTTCATGGCAAAATATTCAGCTATTTCCAAACTCCTAAGGTATCGGTCAAAACTCCAAAAGGTTTCTGTCCCACAATAGGTTTGCCATCATAACATTATTCATTATTTTTGTTTTTTTGCGATGACTCATTTAAATTTAACTCCTTTCTCCCTCTCCAATGTATTTTCCCAGTACACCCGCTCAGGTCAAGAGACGGCCTCTTTCCGCCGTGGGATACAAGAGGCCAATCAGCCAATATGCACAGATGGCCGTTGCCACCGCAACCGGGACCCCGCTTAGATACCAGGTCAGTGCTGAGACCTTTACACCACGAGGCAAGATGGCAGACAGAGAGCAAAAGAGTGATCTCATTTCCCATTGAACATTTACAGCAGCCATGTTTGGGAAATGTAAAGATAGTTGTAGGTTCGACAAACTCAAAACCTGTTTTTTCATGTACAAACTTAGCTTGGGAATAAATAGTGTATTGTCATAACGCACATATTTTGATACTGTTTTAATACACTCCAGAATCTGTAAAATTGATACAGGCATATGAAGAACTTACTGTCTTAATTAGACTTATAGATGGTTGTACAAAGTATTGTCTCCTTTGAAATAAATTACATGCCACACTTTTTAGCCCATGTACAGTATAATTAAAGTTTTACCTTATTATTATCTTGGTCTATCATATTTAATCCCCAAAAAAAAACATAGTTTGTGGTTGTAACAAAATGTAAAAATATTTAAGGGGAAATTAATACTTTTTGAGTACTAATATGTCTGCTTAACTGTACATGTCGCGCCGGCCTGTTAGGAAAATCAGCAGTGATCTTTACTGTTCACAGTCACTATTGAATGGGACTCTGCTTCTATAAGAACAGCTGTGTTGTTTTCTGTTCTCAAAGGCAGAAAATGTTATGCTGCTGGAGTTAGACATGTCCCAACCAACCATGTTTACCTTGAACCTGAATGGCGAATGCCTGGAGAGAGCCTTCACCCCCAGGCTAATTCCAGATCTGTCTGCAAATGTATACGAAGGAGGAGCACCATCGTCACGGGTCAGGAAGTCTCAGTCCTGGTAGGTGACTGACAGACAAATATTGCATTTGAAATACCTAATAATACCTGTTAGAAATGTCATCATTTTCCAATTAAAAAAAAGAATACATTTTTTTGGGTGTAAATTATTCTGAATGAATCAAAGTTTGTATAACTAAACATGTCAATATAACTAACAAATATTGAATTGATGTGGCTGTTACAGTTCAAGTTATTATTATTATTATTATTATTGGGGACTGCAGGTATCAGACGCCACAAGCTGCATCTGTCACATCTTCCTCGTCCTCCACTGTTCTCACATCAGAGCTTCAGAGCTGCTCACCGTCTCAGAGACGAAGACCATCCTCTGCTGCTTACCTTTCTTTGGGAGGAACGCATCCGACAAGCCCCTGATTCATGTTCTGACACCTACATATTCAGGTCAATTAAAAGTCCTACCTTTTATTTGAAAGGCAACCCGATGTGAAATAAGTCCATTGACAATATTCTTTTAATGCGATATTTTTCCAAGAGAGGTTTTTGTAGGATCTCCTGCAATCATAAAAATATAAGTGCTTTAAATGCAAAACGATTTCAGATTAACCACATGCTGTTATTTTTCACATCTTCTGCAATTTTGTTATTCCCTTTCTCATTTTCAATCTTCTCCTACGTACATGACTTTCCTGAGTACAGAATGGTGGATTGTATTGCAGGATGTCTGTATTGATTACTAGTCAAACTATACCTGACAGAGAGATGATGTTTTCTCCCTTTACAGCTAGAATGATTTGTAGTATATACTTCTTTTGACCTTTGTCAAAAACGGACTCCCATAAATACTATTTGCATTATTTATTACTATTTTAAGGTTATTTTGGCTTGTTTAAAGATTGTATGGGAGAAGATTTGACAAGATCAAACACCAATCAGTGAAAAATGAGAGCAAATAATGCATGATTCAAATAAATTAAATTAAGGAATGCAACATGTTAAAGGTCAGAGTTGACAAAATGGTATGACAAAGGGGGTGAAGATTTGGTGAAGAGGCGAAATGTCATTGATTTTTAAATTAATTAGGGTTTTATTTTTTGATCACTGAAAATATTTAAGTAAATCTTTGATGACTTTATTATGAAACGGAGACAGATACAAACTATTTGCTGCTATTTAAATGCAACTAAATAACCAGACATCACAAATCTGATATCCTCTAATATTCATATAATTATTCTTAAACAAGTTGGTTTTTTATGTTTTGTTTATTTTTGCACAGTGGACAACTGGAAGGGTATTATTTGTAATCTTAAAGATGTAATTGTTGCTAATTCCAATTTGAGAAAACACACAAAGACACATTTAAATAATTTGCAGTATCTGCAACAATGCCAACTAGATATATAACAGTTGTCAAACACTATACATCGGAAATAAGAGTCTGTTCTTGCCTTATCTGCTCTCAAACAAAAACTTTGTGCACTTTTTAGTCGCTGGGTGAACCATGATCTACTCTTTGTAGCAACATTTTTAAGACACACACAATGCTTCTGCAAAGATACATCAACAGAGTCGCTCGTCTAGGATTGTATTGACCACATTCTTAGACCTAGTGAGCACAACTGGGGTTTTTTTTCTTTTTTTTCTTTGTATGGTTGCCAAGAATCTCAGAATCCTTTCATGATTGTAGACAAGAGAAAACAGGGCCATGACTTTGCCAAACACAATAAGGCTGATTGAACGGGACCTCATTCTAATGTAGCCTGCGTGCTTGATGATGTTTTGCTGCAGTTTCTGGCTAATGTAATTGTGAACCAAAAAAAAAAATGTGATGAAAGCTTGCAGTGCTGTCTTGATTAGCTGCCTTACTTTTTCATGATTGTGAAAAGCCGACTTCCTTACGTATCAAAATAAACACTGAATAGTCTCGAACTGCCTGTTTTTTTATTTACAAATCTGCGCTGAACTCCTCTTAATTAATTCTTTCATATTTGTTTAAAGTGATTCAAGTCCGTAGCCAGACGATCTGACTAATCGCGAAAAAAACATGTCAAGAACAGTTTTTCTGTTGTCTTTTGTTGCTGTAAATCCATTATATGAAGCTTGCGACATTAAATAGTGCCAAACATTTTAAAATATTATTTCATTTAAATAAAATTTGACATAAATCGACTAAATGTTCCTGGTATATTCAGTTATTTCAAAAGTGTCCACATTTTTAATGGTTACATTTCTAACTTTAACAACATTTCTGGTTAACTTCTTTTTAGTCCAGAACATAAACTTGGTTTTAAATATTCTGCAGTTAGTGTACCCAATCTCTAACTCGGAAGCTAATTTCAGGGCTGCTTCCCCAGAGAAATCAGACGGTCGACATCTGTATTCATGAATGCCACTGACTGAAACACACGTTCTGTCAAAACTCATAAATCAGGAGTTTCAACGTATTTTTCAATTAAGTTGCTGACAACATCATCGTTGGTAGTGATCAATGTAGCATGTAAATTCAAGCAATGCAGTTCAATTCAATTGTATGTTCAGTTTATTTATGCTGGGCCAAGTTACAGCACATGTCGTCTCAAGGCACTTTACAGGAGAAACATTTAATTCCAATCATACATGCATCATAAATAAATCAGTTTAAAACGTTTCCAATCTAACAAAACCCAGCTGACTGTATCGAGTCTGACTTGCAGCATTCAATCCTCCTGGATTTGCACGCCGAAACTATAGTTTATGTTGTGCCGTTGACTTTATAGCAACTCCTCATACTGAGCATGCATTTAGAGACAATGGAGAGGAAAAACTCCCCTTTAACAGGAACAAACCTCCTGCAGAACTCTGCTCAGTACGAGCGGCCGTCTAAACCGACCGACCGGGGGTTTGAAGAGACAGAAGACACAAATGGATGCAGAAGAAACATAAAAAAAGCGCTTATAGCAGCACATGGTGAACATTGCTGGTAGCACCACCAACTAATGTCCCCCTCCATTAAAGCGTCTAAGACAACAGAACGCCAGAACCGGTGTAGCTTCTATGGAGTAAAGAACACTGAGAGAAAAAAGAAACTTAACAGTTGAAATAAGTACAACTAAAGCAGATTGGACAATAGAACAAAAAAAACAAAGTTACAAGTGGTCAGATTGTCCTCCAGCAGCATGATTTTTGACAAATCTAAGTGTAGCCTATATCTTTACAGACCAAACCAACCATAAGGGAGAATTTAATACACAGCCTCCTTTGCATAATAAGACTGGATTTCCAATATAGGAAACACGTGGAAAATAAAAGATTTGGGTTATAAAAAAAAGAACTGGGCAAATTAAAGAGACATTGATGCATATAAAAGAAAACATTTCTTAACAATTAATACTATACATGCATATAAATCATTTGTGGAAACTAAACAGAAAAAAATGAACTACAGTAAAAAGCTAAAGCAGAAGCTCATCAATGTTTACTGATGGCCAGCTGGTCCCTGCAACTCTTGTGGAAAAATAAAAATAGCCAGTATTGTATTCACTGGCGCACATTTCACCTGTTGTAGGTGTAGTAAAGCCTCTGAGGTACAGCCATCTTTTCTTGGTGCCACCATTAAACTCGAGAGGGAAGCTCGCGGATGACTGGCTGCCACATACAGTAAACGGATGACGTCTCCGAGCGCTCACGTGACTCTTTACAGTAAGTCCAACATGGCAGATGGAGAACGTCCTGCACGGTGACTAAAGCCGCATTCAACTCGAACGGACGGTCTGAAAAAGTCCACTGCGCCGCGGGACGTCCACGATGAGGGAGACGCAGAAGAAGAAGAAGGGGAGGACGTGGGCGGAAGCCGCTAAGACGGTACTCACAGCTGTTTCGTCTTCCGTCTGTTGTGGTTGTTTTCCTCGAACGCTCCCACTTGTTCAACTGTGCTGATGAGTTCATGACCCGCTGGCGGAGGCGAACACCGCGCGCGATAGAGGCCCGTTGTTGACGTTCCCGAGGGCGGGTGCTGGAGTCAGCAGGAGCCGCCGCTCTCTGTCCGCCTCGTCAGGGGCGAGAAAACGCAGCGTTGTTGATGCGACCCAGCTGCACTCAAGCACGACGTTAACCCCACTGCCGCTGTTTGATTCAAACCGAGGGACTGACAAGTGTTTTATCGGGTCTATTCGGGTGAACTGGTCGCGTCGAGGCGGCGTTAGCCAGGCTAGCCGTGGCTAGCTCTTGGTAACTCCGACAACAGTTGGATTGGTTTCAAGCCAAATAAAATAAGTCTTAGAGTTTCATTAGTATTTTAGTTTTAAATGTTCTTTTTTCTTTCACCTGTATCGATGACATGTTCCGTCTGTGTGCTAATATGTCTAATAAGTCTAATTAGCTTCTGAGCTAGCTGGGCTAGCTTAGCATGCTTATGACTACTTCAATATGAAAACTCGTGCTGGGTTGTAGAGATGTTTACAGTCAGCTTAAACATTTATCACGTCTCAGTAACTAACTTAAGTACAACATACAGGTGATAGTCAGCAAATAAAATGCTTTTGAAAACTTTTAATGCGAATAATTAAATGTTGCTGTAGATTGAAAACAGTACAGGAACCTCGCAGCTGTTAAATATAAAAGGTTGCAAAAAATAAATAAATGCAGGGAATAATACAATAATTCACATGTAGTCGAGCTGAAACTTACACAACTTGTGTATGTATCAAACTTACATTTTCTTATGTCATTTGTGAAACAAAGTAATTTATTTTGTATTTTTATTTCACAATAAAAAAATCTGGAAAGTGTGGCAAAAAAAAATGTTAATCTTTTTTTTAACTGCCTCAATGAATCAACCACTTTTTGGTGGGTCTACATTTGTGTTTATCTGCTCTTCACCTTTAGAAAAATGAGTGTCCTGCTTAGTTTTCCTTGGCGAAATATGGAAGCGTTTATTAGGCAGAGCCAGGAAATGCATACACGAGCAATATACAGTTAAAGTCACAAAAGTTACACTTTGTAACGATAGAAAACCTGCTATCACAAGGTTCGTGTTTCATTAAAACAACAAAATGTTCCTGTTTAATTGAGAAACATTGTTACTGTTAACATGGCAACATCTCGTGGGATGTTTGATTGTTTTCTAGAACAAACGGAGTGAGAGAAATTGGCACCCAGAGGGACCCATTTGTGTCTCTTTTTTTAAAAACAGGTGTTAAACTGCTAGAGCAAGGAAATAAAAGCATGAGCAGTATCTCTTTCTAAAGAGCTTTATATGTCAATAACAGATGTACGTTCGATATCTATAACTGCAAAAAGTTTAATAATGGATTACAACGGCCTACATCTAAAATCTCTAGTATAAATACACCAAACACAAGCGGTCTGTTCCAGCGTTCATACTGCCATCTTTTTTATTTATCAGCTTGTATCCAGTATGCAGAGCCGTGATCACTACACTGGTTATTGCTGTTTTGCTTTTTGTAAAGTATTTTTCTCTATTTGAGGAATATGTCTTAATCAAGCCCTGTCTAGCATTTCACACCACATAAGTATGTATGACTGATGCTGCAGAGTGGCAAAGTTTGTAGCACTGTTGCCTTGCAGCAAGAAGACTCCTGGTTCGTTTCGATCAATTCTCCATGTGCATGCATGGGCTCTCTCCAGACACTCCGGCTTCCCCCTACAATCCAAAAACATGACCGTAGGGCTGATTGGATACTCTTAACTTGTCCTTGAGGTGTGAGTGTGTGTGCGTGAGTGGTAGTTTGTCCTGGATGTCTCTGTGTAGTAATAGACTGGCGACCTGTGCAGGAGGAAGCCCCGCCTCTTGCCCCATGGCTGCTGGAGATAGTCATCATGACTAAATAATAATTAGTGTCAAATCGAAAGTGAAAAAGTTGTATCAGGCATCCAATGTTGTCATACCAACAAACATTCATGTTTAATGAGATACTGCTCATGTATTCATTTCGTAGGTGTGGCAGTTAATTTGAGCTTTTTCATAAAGAATAGCTCAAGCTCAAATTTATGCAAATATCCTGCGTTTGGACATGGCCAAAACCCATTTTGATTGTTGACCATTTTAAATGTATCTTGTTTCTTGTTAAAAGTGAACCTCGATACAAAGTCTTTAATGCATCTGTCTTCCACTGTAGGTCTTGATATTCTGCAAGTTTTAATCTGTTTGCTACTTTTTTGTGGTGAAGCTGACACAAAACAATTCTTCTCATTGGTTTACTGTTGAGGAAAAACATGTGCAACAATTTCTATATCGTTTAAGACCTTGTCAATACAAAAATGAGTAATGTGGTATAAAATCTATTCAATATATAAACAAACTTTCACTTTGAAATGTTGCAAGATATAAAAAAATCCCAGGAAGAGCAGAAAGATATGCCACATGTAAAAACCAAGCAGCATAGAGAGCACTAAATATGAATCTAAATCCTTGGTGGGGAACAATGTCTCTAGTCCACATCAAATTTTCTAGGTAACCGACGGTTGACCAACAGATGGTTGGTATCTCCTCTCATTGCTGTATCAGCGCATAAAGCCAAATTTGACACATACTTTTCCTAGAGCAAGATAAGCCGCACTGTGCAGCCATTCTTAAATCTACAGCTCAGCATGTTCAAGTTATGTATATCCAAGAGATTTTAGCTTAAGGAGAGCTTACTGCTGAGTGGAAAAGGCAAATAATTCAAATTAAAACCAAAAATCTGTTGGGGGAAAAATACAAAAAAATGTAAACTTAATTTGCATAAGGTGGAAAACTGACGTGGTTAAAAGTGAACTGAACTTGAAACTGAAATATGTTAATTGTTCCAGTTCACTCTTAAGATCTAAGTGTCATTTTGAGGCCTTACCGTACGATCATAAGCATCTCATCACTATACTTTAGTTCCCAAACACACAGTTAAGCGCCAAATTACTCATACCCCTGGCAGATTTAGGTTTATAAATTATTTAAGAAATAATAACCTTATGGCTGAAATCAATATTAATCATATGAAATTGTCCCAAACTTGAATATGTCCTGACTATAGTCTAACAGAGAATATGTGGAGGTAGCAACAAAACTGGGGTGATGGCCCAATAGAGTAGTCACCATCCAAGATCTGGAACTCATAAACCATGATGTTTCATCTACAGTTTGCTAAAGATTATATATCTTGATCCAATATAGCAGAATGATCCAGACTGAGCGCCTGTTCTTCTTTCATGGTCGTATCGAATATTTTTTATTATTTTAGGTTTTGGAGAAGTACCCTAATACTCCTATGAGCCACAAAGAGATCCTGCAGGTGATCCAAAGAGAGAGGCTTAAAGAAATAAGGTAAAGCCAAATTCTAAATTACAAGCAACTCCACATCCGTCTCTCTCATAATTCTTTTTTTCATGTTCCCTTTTTTTTACCTGTTCATATTCACAATTAGTTAAATCAGTAACTGTTTAATTTCTTTTCGTTTCATTGTCACTGTTCTCATCAAGAAGGTAAGAAAAGAAAAAAAGATGTCCACCCCCCCTCACCCTTTTCTTAACAACCTCACTGCACTCCCATATTTGGTCAGATTTACCTTTTGCATGTTTTTAACAATAACATGTAGTAGATTGAGTTCCACAGAGATCACAATATCTAACTTACATTAGTAGTTTTAGATTGACATCCTAAATCCACCTGCTAACAATATTTACAGCACAATTGTGACAAAATAAAAGGATATAGTTATATGTGAGACTTGAATTTATTCATATTTTCTAATGAATTTGTGATTTAATCTTTGTTGAGCTCACTTTAATTATTTTTGTCCTCACTCTGCTCGATGTACTTATTTGAACTCATGTAAAAATGTTCTTAATTTCTTTGAATTAATTTGTAATGGAAATGTTGATACATAAATATATTATGGATAACACATATTATAAAACCTGAGATAAGAAAAGTGTAATTTTGTTAATGAGAACTGCTTTTAATTATTAGCTTTGGCGACTGACTATGTGAAACACAGGGCAGACTTCCTCCCCTGACGTTAGTCTATCATGACACCTTATGCAAGATTTCATTTCGACCACAAAGTCGTTTAAACAGCCGTTAGCTTTCTTTTAAAAAGCTGCTTATGGAATGGAAGACAACACATTTAATTTGTGGCTTTCTCTCATCACCCAGTGGAACCTCACCGCTGGCATGTCTGAACGCGATGCTGCACACAAACTCTCGTGGCGACGAGGGGATCTTCTACAAAGTCCCGGGCAGAATGGGAGTCTACACCTTAAAGGTTAGTTCGACTTGAAAACACATGCAGACCTTTACCAGGAGACGTTAGTCAGAGTCGATGAGTCTGGAGTTTCTCGTCAAAATCTCCTGTGAACGTCATTGGTTTGTTGTTCCATGTTTAGTAGGGATGCAATGGGTCATGTATGTCTTGTTTCAGTGCATACCTCAGTTTTGTGGTCACTTCAGTATGGGAAAGTACAACGGGAAGAACAAATTAATGTCAAATGTTAATTTTATCTAAACTACATAAATAACCTCAACAAAAGCAGAAAATCTAACCATTACTCTTAGTGACAAGACTCTTTGACAGCTACCAAAGCACAGGCAGAATTTGTCTACTGGCAACTGTTAAGATTGCAACCATAGATTTTCTCTCAAGGCTTGACTTTACGTAAACAAGATAATGTTTTTATAGTTATTTTAGGAGAAAATAATGTAAGTAACACTGAAACGGCTACATCAATATTTATATTGCAACAAATTGTACAAAGGTCACACTAAGAATAGCAAGTAGCACACCGTAAGTTAGCATCAGTAGAAGCTAATTGTTAGGCAGATTCAGCGTGTGTGTCAAAATCATTTATATATTCTATGCTAGTATTTCTTT